>JAALXI010000182.1:0-75079 GCA_012977755.1 Fusarium nurragi | reverse complement strand
CAGCACAGCACAGCACAGCATAGCACAGCACAAAAGCATGGACTTGGGACACCAGAAAGGACAGAGAGGAGGTCCATGGCTGCATAAGGTGGCATGGGGCATTGACCTTCCTTGGCGGACAGTCATGGGCGTGGGCACTTCATACCCTTAGGTACCTTGCCCTTCCTTCCATTAGTGAGCAGACAACGAATGCAGCGCTATGCAGCAGCAACTTTCAGTAGGCGACCAGCAATGCTAGGCTGGTTAGCCCCCATCTCACCCCTGTGAGTCCAGGCTTCTGCCTTCTGAGCAGCTCGTACCGAGCATGGCCGAAGAATGGGCAGGTGAGCACCAACCGTACCCAGCCCCACTAGTGCAATAGCGGGGCCCAATTCGGTGGAGGGGCCGACGAGGGGCATCTCAGCCATTCATTGTGCCCTTAGCCTGTTTAAGGAAGATTTATGGAAGAAGCAAGCACCTCAGCTTTGAGCGAGGCGAGCGAGCACTGACAAGCCCAAATGTGAAAATTCTGTCAGGAGAACCTAGCATCATCCAACGCCATCCGTCAATTAAAGCAGCACTGACTACCTAGGTAGGGTACTTAACTAATTATACCTATTGGTCGAGATGCCACGGCAGCCGCGCAAGGTTGCGATACTTAGCACGGAGCAGACTACCGAGGAAGCTAAGGGACCGCCACGTTAACACAGGCGAAAGGATACATACTTGCATAAATCTGTCTCTTGGTGCTCTCGCTTTAATTGCGTGGGTTCCTGCAGCGGTGCAAGCCTTGGCTTCACCATACTTTGTGCTTTCTCGAATTATGTCAGCCTCGAATGGACTCATCTAATATGGATACGATAACGGATGGCCGATGGAGACATCCACGACGGGGAAGTATCTTTGCTTTCTCTTACATACCCTAACGCAGAGCCACGGGCGCGATTCCGTTTGCGAAACCGTCGGTCAAGAACGATATATCGTATCTTTTGACGGTAATAGAGTCGGTGACGGACTCAAAAAGTCGGAGTCAATGTCGGTGTCGAGAGACCTTGCTCAATAGACAGGGAATGGCTATCCACTCGCTCCGTAATCCGTCGTGTCCGCCTCGAAGAATGGTGGTCCGAGGACAGTGGCCCACTAGCCCAACATCCACCGGGACGAGGAGGCCCAGGGGGCATGTCAAGAACGAAGAGGTGTCAGGGGACAACGCCTGAGAATGGATGCCAGTAAGAGCATGGGTACAAGTATCTAATCAAGGAGCGCAGCGTATCTCGATGAGATACAAGTAACGAAGAACGAGGCACGAGACATGCATTATATTGTTGGCCACCAACGATGACACAGCAGTAGGCCAGCGAGTCTGAAGGCAGGAAAACTGGCTGCTGGTTCCTAGCCGCCGCGCATCGGCTAAGGAGCCAAAAACAGTCGGATCGTGGAACGTGATCGCAGAATCATGAAAACATCCGGACCAGGCTGAAGCGATCAGGCGGGGAAGTCCAGGGAAGCTCCATCGTCATTATAACTTGACCAGCAACCTCTGGCTTTTGCTTCGACTGCCTGCCCTCTGTTACGTGCCTGGTCTCCTCGTCCCAGCACTGTCTTTAACCAGCGATTCAGGCGTAGCGTCATAGCACGGCGGCCTGTCAAAGACAGATCCCGCTCCCAGCGCACCGGGGCACGACCTGGGATTACAGTCGTCGCGGGCGCGCCTTGCATTCCGCGCCCCACTTGATGAGAAGCTCCCCGGTCAAGCGTGCTTATTCCTAGTGCGAGACGGACTACACGGGGAAGCTGATGATACTTCCTGTAGACTTCGCGTCGATTACCCCTGTATCAGGATACCTTAGTTGGCTCGATATGCACTGTACGCGTCTGCGCGTCTCTGCTGGGATTCGCGCATAGTGCTCAGAAGCAAGCCGGCACTGTTTGCCGCTTCAGCATTACTCTGGAATAATCTAATCTCTTCACTACTAGGGGTGTTTAATTTCATCGATCTTTTATATCATCAGCCATTTATCACTTTTTGATAGCCACCAAGGTTTCGATCTATCATGTTCAGTCCGTGGCATCCATGTCTTGCTCTGGACCATTGCTTCATCCACTTACCGATCCTGCCCATTAATAGCACTTACAATCACCAGTCACGTACCCGGACAGAGCCAGATCATTTCTTTCACAAGATTCGCCAAGCTCGAGGGAAACCTTGATCGATCATCGTCGGCTGTTCCGTGATTCATTTCGATGCCAGGGGCTCCTCAATGTGTGCTACAAGTCAGGTACGGGATATGGAGTTGCATATTGTAACAAATACTAAGCTACATGATTAATTAGAGATTTGCGACCGTTCCACTAAAGAGGCAAAATGGTATGTATAACTTCGTCATTCAGCATTTCATGAAATGAACAAATGAATCTGGCCCGCGAGATCGACAGGAGTGTGAGCGATCATTGAAGGGTCACAGGCGTCACATTTAATCGACAAGCTCAACCAAGCGCCAAGTATGGCAGGAACGGAGAGTACCCGGTTCATGTTTCTCATCCTCTCCTTTTAAAAGAGCGCGAGCATTAAATGATTCATCCTCGTATCCATAGCGACAGGGGACAAGCCACAATGTAAAACTTGTTGCCAGAGGAATGAACAAGGCCCTGAGGTCTGCTTCAGGGAGACGAGTCGCGAGCTACAAGGGTTCATCTCGCTATGGAAAGAATGGAAACTTGAGAGACGCACTACTGAGCCCCTCTCAGCCAGTTCTCCGGTCCCCTCGGATCTGCAACCTATTTGTCCTGCAATGCTCTTGTACCCCGCAGCGGTCTGACGGCACTGACGCCCGAATGAATCCAGCAGTTACACCAGATGCTGAAGGCGATGAAGGAGGGGAGGTCCATCGCTTCGAGGTGAGGGGCTGTCGTCTGTTTACAGCACTTGTTTGTAAAGACGTTGAACCGTTTGACATTATGCAACCAGGCCTTTTCTCCCGTCTGCTCATATGGGTCAACTCAACTCAGCTCAGACGGGACGGCTCGGAACGCTATATGCTGCGCTTCCAACGGCATTCATAACTTTACTCGCAAGTGTAGTGAAACGCCTGGAACTCTAAAAGACGGTGCACAATCTCCCCTCTGACCCTTGAGTTTGCGTTTGCGTTTCCGTTTCCAGAGTAAAAAGTTATGAGATCCTCGCCAATGGCGGGCGGGTTCGCGGCAGTCTCCCGGTGTAGGGAGGGAGGCATGATTTGGGTCATGCTCCATGCCCTTTCTGGACCTCCTCTTATTTCAATCTTTGTGGGATGGCTCGTTGCTGGCCTTCAAAACTTTCCATCAAACTCAAAGGCCTACGGAATGCAACACAAATACCACATCCAGATAATGCAAACCCAGCCGCAGCTGCACAGTAGCTTTGAGGCTGTCGATTGCATACACCCAAGTTTCCGCCCTATGCTGTACATCGGCATCTGGATCAGCTAAGCAGATACTGCACCAAGGGAGGGCTGCTGAATGTGCACAGTGCGGTTGTTAGAGCAACTATACTGGAAATGAGGGTAAGGTTGGAAGACAGGGGTGCGTGTCTCTTCTACTTATCTCGAGCTTAGCAGAAGACGCGCTGCTTCATATCATTATCACGTTAGTGACTTGTTAGCATTCATACGGGGATGTTCCGGGCTTTCAATGGTCTGGCCTAATTGTTTTCTGACTTGCCTATTCTTTGAAGGTCCGCGTCGACACAATCGAAGGAGCTTTGAAAGCACAACATCTCGCGTAAGTGATCTGCTCAATTAGCAACCTCGTCACCTGCAAACGCTAGCTAGATGATAGATGTTGTTCGCGCACTCATCACTTGCAGCCTGCATGACATGACATCCATCAGTTTATTAGCAGCACAGAGAAAGTGACTACTCCCGACGCTCCCCTCCTTTATCGCTCACACCCTGTATGGACAAAGTCTTAAGGATAAAGCATATGAGGTTTGTTGTGGCTATGTTGCTGTATTTCACAGTTCTGTGACCCCACCCTGGTCATAACCTGACTGACAAACATTGAGCGATCCTGGATTGAAGCAGTTTGTGATTCAGTATGTAGGAAAACTCTGTTGTGAAGTAAATTATAAAGGCGAGGACCAACACGTGTATATATGTAGGTCAATCGTGTGCATATATGTCGCCTACCGTGCAGCGCGATGGACATTGGCTTCCAGTGCTGGCAACCAACACAGACACAAAGGGTGTTCCTCATCCTTTAGCTCGGTGGCATCTGATTGTTGCAACCTGAGGGTGACCTCTTGCAAGATCGGTTACCGTACGTTCAGGTTGTATCGGCCCCGTTTCTACTTTTGCAGGTATCAGAATCCAATACCCAACCGGTTACCTAAAAGAGCAGTCGGACGGAACCTGAAGGGTTTCATTGCGACGTGGTTCTTCCAGCGGAGAAAATTATTAGTCGAGGAATCGGTGTTTTCCCCCCCTTCGCGTTGTTAATGCTGATGTTAATGTCAGCGTTAATGTTAACATTGATGTTAGTGCATTTAGCCAGGTATGGTACAGAGTACTCTGCACAGTAATAATAATTCAAGGGCTGGAGGAAAGGAAAGGCACAATAGGACCCATTGCTCCCACATCAACATCAATACTCAATCGCCAAAGGCTTCGACTGCTTCTATTTGGTGCTCTGTGCTCGGTGCTCTGTGCTCTGAATAACTGAAAGCGGCCTGGCGACCCCGAAGTTGACCGCGGCGAATGTCTAAGAGGCCATCGATGCGCCACCCCTATCTATACCCGTGGACAGGCGCCGCCTTTTTACTGTGACCTTCAGGTTCTGACCGTCTTCTATACCGTCTTTTCACCAACGGAGCATCTTTTTGACAATACTGGCCACCGTTCTCTGTCCATTCTAGTATCGTTTCAGTCAAATCGCCTGCCGCCGTTCTCCTGCTCCTCTGGGCTCTTCTGGCCTCCTCCTGCTCCTGTCAGCCCCTCGCCGTCCACGCGCATCACAACCTGGTCCCAGCGCCGTCACCCCTCTAAGCAACCCCCTGGATTCTTGGCCCTCTACTCCATACTCCGTGCTCTGCTTTCCACAGCAAGGCCTACAACCTCCCGCTTCTGCTGCGACTCCTTGTAATTCTCGTGGCATGCTGCTGTCTTGTCTCTCCTGTGTCACGATCTCCAACCTCCAGAATCGGCGTCCTCTTGATCAGCAATAGGACCTGCCGCTTTTTACCATGCGCTGAGGTGAGCTGTGCAGCCGCAATATGCTCAAGATACAGACCGCCGCCGTGCCGCCAAGTATCCACTCTTCGCGCACTATTCACGACCCCTCCGGCGACTCACCGTCCGCTTCCGTGCGCATCACGTCTGCCTCCGTTCAAAGATCCGATCAACAATCCTCAACTACTCGGGCTGATCCCGCCTGGGGCCTTATGAACGGCATCGTCGGTACCGCCCCTATGGGGGCAATGTACGTCCGCGCCCTCTACGATTATGAGGCCGACGATCGCACTAGTCTCAGTTTCCACGAAGGCGATGTAATTCAAGTCATCACCCAGCTCGAGAGCGGCTGGTGGGATGGTGTTATAAATGGCGTTCGAGGCTGGTTCCCTAGCAACTACTGTCAACTCATCACGAGTCCCGACGATATACCCGACAATGCCCACAACGGAGCTTTCGACGCTGTGGAGGACGATGCAGAGGACCCGGAGATTTACGACGACCAGTATGAAGACGACGACTCCGAACAAGATGGACCTATTGCGCTGCCCCTCGAGGGGACTGATGGAGGAGACAGCTCATTTTGGATTCCACAAGCTACTCCCGACGGGCGCTTGTTCTATTACAATATGATGACTGGAGACCGCAGCATGGAATTACCTCTGGAGTCCCCCGTATCTGCCAACGAAACTGGACCGCGAGATCGAATGAATGTCAACATCCCCGATAAAACGAGACCACCACCTGAGATGATGGCTCGCGGCCTGATCCAAGATGAAGATGATGAATCTTTGACCTCTGCGTCCGAGGCCGAAGGCGACTCTTCAAGACTGACCTCACGTCGTTTGAAGGTACACAATAAGACAGTAGATGATATGTTTAAAGTATATAATTGCTAACACTCTCCAGAGCCGTAATCGTGCCTCTTTTGGCGCACTATCCCCATCAACATCCATGGATTCTATCAATGGCGTATCGCCAATCGGTCGTTTACGAAATGGCGCCTCATCAAATGGTCTCCTTGCCGCAGGACAGGTCCCCAACATAGCATCGGCGACCTCATTTACTAGCACAACTTATAACCTTCCGACCACAGCTACTGTTCCTCGATCGTTCTTTGATGATGGCTCTACACCTTCACTCAGCTGGACCCTACTCGTCTCTAATATGCGACGTGCTATCGATCGGTATCGCGAAGCCATCATGAACAACAATCGCTCAGAATACGTCGCAAAGGCGGAGGACATATCCGATCATCTACGCCTGCTCCTCGCTGCTGGCTCGGGGACTACTGATAACCACTCTGGCCAGCCATCTATTATTTCAACGAACAAAGCCCTTTATCCACACTTCCGAGACATGATGTCCAAATTTTCCAAGCTCGTCATTTCTTCTCATATAGCAGCTGCAGACTGGCCCAACGCCGAATCTATTCAAAAATGCTTACAGGAAGCCGACGGGGTTCTCATGGGTGTATACAGCTACGTGGAAGTGGCTCGACAACAGCGCGGTGAGGAGATTCCTCGACTCTTCCCAGGTTTTGTGATTGGAAGTACCACAGGTGGCAGTTGGCAAAACAACGGCCTGGGCCCTCGAGACGAAATCACGGCCAACTTCCTCGAAGATGAGGAGGGTGTTGTAGAACCAGTCGCAATCCTCGACAACAAGATGCTAGAGCGACTGGATGAACAGAAGCGCATTCTTGTATCCAGCATCCGGGAGCTCGACAAGAGTTTGGTCGTGTTAGAGAAGATCATCACCCCCTACAGACATGAAGTTATCGGGAACAATGTTTGTTTTGCCGGTGGTCGGGTGCTTGACACATTCAGGCCCTGGATTGCCATGATTGAGTCAATTGACCTGTCTTCTTTAGGCAATAGCTTTCAGACACCCCAACTATCTGACCTTGGCACACACAAGCAGAGCCTATACGACAATATCTCGGATCTTATTCTTGGATGCCAGGCTGTTGCGGGGCCCTTGGCCGATGAATGGTCCGAAATCCGTGGTGAAGCATTGGAAAATCGTCTAGAATATGTTCGGCAATGTGCTCGGGCTTTAGAAACCAATTCTTCGCATATTGGTTTCTCGCTTCAATTGTTGTCTGAACAAGTTCAGATTAATATGCAACAGCACCACTTAGACCAACGACCTCGGGAGAACTCCTTTGTGCGAAGCACTCTGCAAAGAGGCGAGACCATGCCCTACGATCGACCACACCAACGTACAGAATCGAGGACCGTCCCTATGCGACCACCTCTGATTACATCGCAGTCTTTCACTGAAGGTGAACCTGCACCCGGCAACATGCGTAGGGGTGACTATTCCAAGGTCAAGAAGATCTTTGGTGAAGACCCTTCACCTCAGATTCAAGTGACGGAGGACACACCTGAATTCCTACTTCTGGATCACGAGCATGAAGTGGCATGGGACAGCAAGACAACAACTCCTACAGTTAGGGGAGGATCATTGCTTGCCCTTGTGGAGCAGCTAACTCGTCACGACAAGCTCGATTCAAACTTCAATAACACCTTCCTCCTCACTTACAGATCTTTCACCTCGGCTCGAGAACTCTTTGAATTGCTTATTAAACGATTTAACATCCAACCACCAGAGGGCCTAAGCCAAGTTGACTTTGAGGTTTGGAGGGACCGCAAACAAAAGCTCATTCGCTTCCGCGTGGTTAACATCCTGAAGAACTGGTTTGACAACTTCTGGATGGAGGACTACAACGACGAGTCAAAACAACTTGTTCGCGATGTCTACAGTTTTGCGAAGGACACGGTCAAATCGACAGAGACCCCCGGCTCAGCGCCTTTGATGGCAGTCCTTGATCAAAGGTTGAGCGGAAAAGAGGCTGGTGCTCGTAGGATGATCCAAACGGTGAACCAGAACACGCCTAGCCCGATCATGCCCAAGAACATGAAAAAGCTCAAGTTCCTCGATATTGATGTGGTTGAGTTTGCCCGCCAGCTCACGATTGTCGAATCCCGATTGTACGGCAAGGTTAAGGCGACAGAGTGTCTGAACAAGACGTGGCAAAAGAAGGTCCCAGAAGGTGAACCCGACTTGGCTCCCAATGTCAAGGCACTTATCCTCCACTCGAATCAAATGACCAACTGGGTCGCTGAAATGATTTTGGCGCAAATGGAAGTCAAGAAGCGAGTGGTTGTTATCAAGCATTTCGTTTCCGTCGCTGACGTGAGTAAACCAAAATTACAGTGTTATGCTATTGATGGCTACTGACTACATATCAGCGTTGTCGTTCCCTGAACAACTTCTCGACGTTAACATCAATCATCTCCGCATTGGGTACTGCGCCCATCGCTCGTCTCAAGCGAACCTGGGACCAGGTACCCCAGCGTACGCATGCTACGTTGGAATCGATGCGGAGAGTGATGGCAAGCACCAAGAACTTCGGCGAGTACCGAGAGGCCCTCCATGCAGCCAACCCCCCTTGTATTCCCTTCTTCGGTACGCAACCCCCTTTCTGAGAAGCACGCGGTAGATTGCAAAGCTCACAACTAGTAAAGGTGTCTACTTGACCGATTTGACTTTTATCGAGGATGGCATTCCGTCCATTATTAAAAAGACCAACCTCATTAACTTTGCTAAACGTGCCAAGACTGCTGAGGTTATTCGAGATATCCAGCAGTATCAGAACGTGGGGTACTCGTTGCAACCAGTGCCTGAGCTGCAAGACTACATCTTGAACAACATGCAGGCTGCTGGAGATGTACATGAGATGTATGACAAGAGTTTGCAAGTTGAGCCTCGTGAGCGAGAGGATGAGAAGATTGTGAGGTACGTTGCCTTGCGGAATATGCCCGCATCGTATGGAGTGGTGCCCTCTTTCTTCTAGGTCGCTGGTCAAGTTGGTGCAACGAGGGAGACTACTTCGCATTAGCGCGTTGAACATTTTTTTTCTTTTTTGGTTAAGATGAAGAGACATATGCTTACTTGACGTTTCTTTAATTACAGGGTTTTGGCCGAGTCCGGGTTCCTATAAGCAATGAACCCTTGCAACTGTTCGAAACATCTACGCGACTGCAAGCATCAAGACCTGGAGAGCAAATCGAGAACAAGCCGGGATGAGTAGCATTTTAATCCCCTCGGCGATTTGGACAGCTCACGATGGTCCCGAGTGGCCGTAACTTGCGGCGCATGCTACGCAAGCAACGTCGCCCACGATTGATAGTGGCAGGAAGTGGCACGACGCAGCCACGCGCGGTCGGAAGGCGGCCCGGAAGAGCTGTTGGTGTGGTGGGTTTTGGTAACAGGTGTTTTCAAAGTGCGGAGATGCTCAGCAAGGACATTGCCAGTGCCGGGGCGTCTTTGATGTTTATGAGGCATTTTGACAAGGGCTCCATACGGAGGCTGGAAACAAACCTAAGGGGAAAAGGGTTTATTTTGACGATGTTTTTCGGCGCACCAGCATCACAAAGGAGGAGCTTGCATGGGAAAGGTTTCAAAATCGTGACGGACATGAATGGTGACTTTTGCAAGTGTACGCTGGCCGCACAAGGATTGAATATACCTGGAAGACCTGGAAGTAGGGCGCATGATATGAATGGAAGCATTTAGGGGAGCGAAAGGTCAATTTTAAACATCATTGCGTGCTGGTATATATGAAGTATACATACCATGGGCGAGTGGGCGGTAATGCCACACGGCACCTGGGGGTTGTTTATATTACATCGATATCCTATCCATTTAGAATTTCTGCAGCAGCTAGGGTAAACTACACGGAAGGAGTGTTGATTAAAAACAAACGAACATGTAGCATCTCGTCCTCCCCGGTCCGGTTCAGCTTACCCCAGGATCTAGATTGAGCTACGTGCAGGGAGCCATGTCTAATCTAACATATGGGTGACAGGACCGAGCCGAGCCATCAAGAGACAGCCAATCACTCTCAACAGTAGCAGAAGTACCAACTTAATCTTGTGTCTCAACTATGATCGGGCGGGATACCACAATGGTGATACTAACGAGATAATGTTATAATACAAGAACACAACTAAAACGAACTAAACATAATTTCAGGATACCGTGTATCAGAGGCCGTGTGGGATATCATTCTCCGTCATTAACTTTGCATCTTCTGAACATTGAAATATTAAGATTGCCATTTAGTGCTTGTGAAGCTTGGCCTTGATGCGCTCACCGAGGCTGGGCTTGTCCTTCTTGTCGGCCTTGTCATCGTGAGAGCCATGGTGCTTGTCGCTGGAGTGCGACTCATCGTGGGAGGTGTCTGCTTTTCCGCCAACGTGCATACCCTTCTGTTCCATGAGACCTGAGAATTGTTAGCTTTTGTCCATAACTGTAAACTGTGCAGGGTTTCGACTTACGGTCCGCCTCATGTCCAGCTCCGGGCTTGGAGGCGTCGAAATCGCCGCCATCAGCAACAAAACCAGTGGCGGTGACGTACTCGTCTTCCTTGGGGTCATGAGGCTCGTTCTCCTTCTTTGATGAATCGGCAGCTCCTTCGGAACCGGCCTCTGTACCAGGGGCATGGGAAGTCCCCTCCACGGGAGCGTTTCCTGCATCGCCGCCGTGTTCCTTGGCGAGCTTCTCGATAGGACGGGGGCCAGGGCCCTCGCCAAGCTTGACATCGGTTCCCTCAGAGGTGTCGTCTACATCATGGAGATTCTTGTTGCCCTTGTCCGCCTGCTCCGGGGTGCGGGTGTCGTTCTGACCGGCAGATGTGTCCTTGGCATGGTTGGGAGCGGGAGCAGGAGCGGAAACCGGTGTTGTGGTCTCAGCTGTGGTTGTGGTCTCGGTGGGCCTTGAGATGGGGTCTTCTCGTCCAAGGCCGGTTGTGTGCTCTTCGCCGTGTTTTCCATAGTCATGTGCCGCCTTCTCTTGCAGGGGAGTTTCTAGAGTATGGTATATCAGCGATATTGTTCGGCTGCAGGCATTTACATAGCGCAGGGAGTGAAGACGTACCCAGGTTGCCAGCATCGTAGGGCTCGCCGCGGGCGGTGTCACCCTTGACTCCAGAGACGGGCTCCTTGTTGCCGGTTTCGTTCTCTCCCCAAACGGCCTTAGTGGCGGCGGCAGTGAGGTTATTGATGGTCTCCATTGTGATTTATTGGAGAGTGTGATCTAAGTTCGAGCGGGTTGGTATAATCTCGACGTGTGGTTGGAGCTTGAAAGGGTATCGTGCGTGCGTGTGCAATGGGTATAACAAAGAACTGAAATGATTAATGGGCAGGCAGATGTGTCAAGGGATAAGTAAAGTTTAAATAAAAGCCACTTCAGCCTCTAATGACAGGAATCAAAGGAGGGGAAGTGATTTGGCGAGCTCTGACGTCGTTGTTTGTTTGGCCAGCGAGGGGCAGGATAGTACATCCTCAGCTCCAAGGTCCCGATTCATCATGACTGCTATGTTTAGAAGGTACATGCAACAGCACTGCGTACCTGTTTGCTCTACCGACGTAAGACCAAAAGTACCCAGCCGTGTCAAGGCACAAGAGCGACTGTCACCACAAGTGGCGGCTCAGGATTCAGGTTATGACGCCACGGTCGATCAATGGAGCTGGCAGGGTCCTGCGGCATGTTTGGGGCCCTATCCCCGGCCCAACTTCAGCATGTTTCCAATCTTATCCTAGTGGAGGCTTGGACTGGTTGGGTGGATGATGTAAAAGGATGGTCTAGAATAGAGTATGACGTTACGGTGCCCCTCCACAGGTCAGAATTGAGAAGTACAAGCCTACATCAGGATCGACTTACGGCTGAAGAAACCTGCCAAAGAACCAACAAACATTATTATGCACATTAGTTACTAAGGCACATAATTTGTGCCAGTCTCTTGGGCCGAGTAACCTGTCTGGATGTTTCCACTACGTCATTGTTCACTGTTGGGAAGATGGAGATTCCACAGCTTTGAATCGACGCGCAACCACAAAAAATAAGGAAGCACGATGAACGGATTGAGATTATTAGTTCCGGCTTGGCATTGAATGTTCCTGAACAATCTATTGCAGGGCAATGATACTGGATGGTCGCTGGTAGGAAGTGCGCTGTGGAATGAAATCTTGGCGTGATAGACAGCATATCACCCCTGAGCAGTGCCAAATCGGCTCTAAGATGTATCCGTCCGCAGATACACGCTCAAACCACGTCATCGAGCTGATAGTGCGATAGACCTGTCGCGTACGAGCCTTTACAAATCAGGCAGCTCGCTGAAATACGACGGACATAAATGCAAGCCAGCCTTAGCTGTAGCAGGCAGCTGCAGCCTTGTAGCGTCGACTCGGCCGAGTGCCGACCGGCTCTTGCCCGGGTATACATCGAGCCTCCGCAACAAAGACAATTGATCATCCAAGTCAAACGGACTGCACATGTTATATATCTGATGAGTTTAGTCCATCTTCTTTTCTTGAACCCCCTTTCACAAAGTTTTTCGTGTCACGGAGAAATCCACTGCTTCTGAATAGACAACATCCTTGCGCCAAGCAAATGAGTGCACGTGTTACCTATCGTAACGTACCGGTACACTTTGATGTGTTGGGAGACAGGTCGTCGAGTCGAGTAAGAGCTAATGCTAGCTGAAGCCTGGAGGTCTGAGACGGCCGAGATTGACCATTGATGCGCATCTTAGACAGCGCATAGAGGTCTGTAACTACCTCACGGGTACGGAGTCAACCGACGTTAGCATCTGCCGATGTTCGTCAACTTCTATCCTGCAGCATCATCCACCCTCGTTGTAACAGTAAAGATGCTTTCGGTGCTGTTAATCAGCGCTGGTCAGGATTGGCAGGCATCTTGGTTTCAAGCCCCTGTCCACTTAACATTGACGCTCTGAGTTTAAAGCTTCTCCGCCTGTCGGGAGCTCCTTCTCATTAATACTACTTGGACGGATACGATTTTCCATACCTACTGTAATATGTGTGTCTGGTTATGAGAAAACAGCAATCTATGGATGCCTGAGCAGTAACTACTTAGGTAACTGACTGTCTGATAATTTCCTCGTCTGCACCCTTCTCTGCACTGCCCCTTTTACTGTCCAGAGTCTCCAGTTCTTCAATCACTTACCATCACTTGTCATGACCCTCTGGTTTTGCCGTGGTTCATGGCAAGGTGGTCCCTGTCAAGCGTCTACTAGGAGGAGTCTGGGACCACTCAGAATGGCACCTTTCAGACCTCACGTAGTCCACTTTGAAGGGTTGCGACCCTCATGCAGTGACTTCCAAGGACCTGCCCAGTATCTCGGGTGTCGAGAATCATTCTAGACTTGCTTGTGCCTTCTTACTGCTTCGGTATCAATATGGATGTGAGCGGATTTACCGCTCGGGCGCTGCCATGCGTTGACAATGCTGGTCGAAGATCTCCGAGCCGAGATGAGATCGATGGCAGCCTCCTTGGCTCTTGAACCGTATCCACACGTCAGTCGACGCTGACCGAGGGGGAATCTCAACATCCAATTGCTTTATCGTAGATTGCGCCGGAGCGGAGGCCAGGTACTGTACCCCCCCGTAGGCGAGCCAGGAGGCCAGGCCCAGGCTACCAGGTCACTCTACATTAGTCCAGGATGCTAGGTCCACTACTTGGGCTGTCCTGTCCGAGCACCTCGACTTCTGTTTCTGCCCTCTGCTTAGACTCTCGCCCTTGCTCACTCTTTAATCTTTGAATGTCTGCCTCGACTTCTGTCCATAGTTACTTGTACAAGTCCGACGGCATATATGTTGTGCCGGTTCGACATGGCCGTCGTCTCCATTTCGTCCCAGTTTTGATTTTAAACGCGATTTGCCTCCCCTTCTCCACACTACCGACTCAGCATTCCTTACAACTACAGTTACAGTTGCAGTTGCAGTTGCAGTGCAGTACCTACAGAAGCAAGTACAGGTCTACAGGACAGTTCAGGATCTTGGTCGTGTCCTTCTTTGGTCCTCGCCGCAATCACGGGAGAGACTCACATGTGCCCGAGCAAACGTACCCCGCGCATTTCACAATTAACATACAATACTACTCCCCCTTCCTGTTCGCTCTGTTCCCTGGGCTCCGGGCCACCCCTACATCTGCCATCGGAAACACAACGGGCTTGTCTGACATCTGTCGACCCATTAGGACCTGGGACAACGAACATCGGCCGCACCCTGAATAGGGTCCTACTTACTCATCCCAACACTGGCGACTTTTCTTCTTCTTCTCCTTCTTCGTCAATCATTTTGAGGCCATACGCCACGGCGGGTACGCCAGAGCTGTGAGTGAGCCTCTTGACCTCTGGCTGCACGAGTGGCTGAGGCGGCCGGCGCAAACAGCACAGAACCAACCTAAACGCGCTTCATCGCGTATTCTGCTCGTGATGAGATTTGTTTCTTAAGGCAGCAATTTCACCTTGTTCTCTTATTACTCTTTATCTACCATATACCTGCCAGTCTTTGACGTGGCGATGCTTCGTTAAGCCAACCGCCCGTTCGATCTATTGCCCCTATTGTTTGAACCTTAACTCACCACATCCCGATCAAGGTCATAGCCAATAAGCTGGCCAACAACATTTTCTTTCCCCCTTGACGCTTCGCTGCTCGTTGCGTGGCCCGCTGATATTGCAGAATACAATTGATATCTCGATCACTGGAGCATTCTGCATATTGGGATCCCGGAGCCCCGAGCATCCACCTGTGTTTCTCCCCGGGCTCTGCCTCCGTGTTATCAACCTCACTGCTCCGGATCTACCAGTAGTCACCGGAGTCTATTTCACGGCGGGACGCCGCCGTCCCCCAAAACGTCATGGTCTACTGTGGCAAAGCCTCGCAGGGCTGCCAGAACTGCCGTGTACGACGCATCAAGGTGAGATATCCAAATTGATAACTCCTCCCTGGACACTTTGCCGCTGGTCTTCCTACCGATGATGTCTAGATGTTCATTAGTTAACCGACTAATTTCTTCTGCCAGTGTGACAAGATAAAGCCGGAATGCTCGCAATGTATTCGAGTTGGAAAGAAGTGCCCTGGGTATCGTGATCAACTGTCTCTCATGTTTCGCGATGAGAGCAGCAAGGTGATACAGAAGGCACATGCTCAATGGGGTGTTGGCGAATCTACATCCGATGAACTTTCAACACAAACTTCGTCCAGCTCTCTTGCTTCATCCTATGCATCTGGCGCTAGTGCTTCAACTCAGGCTTCATCCGTCTCCGCCTCCTCTGTGGTCTCTCTGCACAATCACCCTGGTCCTTCATCGGCCGCGTCCTCCACCATTTCATTCAAATCCGGCTGGCCAGCGTCTCCCGTATCTACCTCCAGCCAGCGAACCTCATCGCCAGGTCCTCCATCCCCAGCTTCATATTCATACCGCCACGGGTCTTCAAGTACCAACACAACGCAACCTATCTTCATCGAACCGCCTCGGCTTCCGACACCCGTTGATCTAAGCATCGAGGAACAGGGTACTCAGTTTTATCTCAACCGTTACCTCATCGGCCACCCCGATGAACCCAGATCTTCTTCCGATTTGCCAAATACCGAATGGCTATGGGATCCTGCCGTGCAGGATATAATGACTGCTGTCGGCCTCGCTAGTCTCTCGAATCTTAGGGGTGATCCCAGCATGATGACCACAGCTCGTCAAAAGTATGGAATGGCCCTACGTCAGACCGGGCGCCTCATACAAAGTTCAGAAATGCCAGATTTTGAGGTGACAGTGCGCTCCGTCGTCATGCTTGCCATGTTCGAGGTGTGTGCCCTGACCCCCGATGCCATCCATCACTCCCCTATGGTCAGCCTGACGTTTCTGTTTCCTCTTCATCGCGTAACTTGAGCCTTCAACTACTAATATCTATCTGCAGCTTGTCAAGGGAGCACATCAAGGCATGAGTCACGTACATGCACATGTTATGGGCGGCGTTGCCTTGTTACGGAGATGGTTACCCATGCCTGCAGCAGCCCATCTTGGCGTTCGTGCCATGGTACAAATGACTTATACTCTCGTACGTTACGCTGCTCGTGACTTCACTATAAAACTTGACTTACAGACCCTCACAGTTTATACCTGCTTATATGTCAGGAATACCTCTACCAGACCCGCTCTACGAATGGGTTGCGTTTGCAAGAACCCTCCTCGAACCTGCAGCTCACCCAGCCACGGATCTTGGCCCGTTGATAGGCCGATTTATACAAGTATCGACTTACATCAAAACCCATGATTTTATTGATGGCCAGCCTCTTACACTCTCGACATTGAAGCAATTATTAGATATCGACGAGTCTTTTGCCGATTGGGATCGCAAGCTTGGGCCCACATGGCGGTACCGCACAGAAAAAGCCGACCATCTACCATCGTCCGCTGTGTTCGATGGTATGTATCACGTCTATTATGACATGTTTGTTGCCCGCATGTGGAACCATTTCCGATGGGGGCGCACTCTTCTGAACCAGACTATCATTGACTTCGTAAAAAAATATCCCAAATCCAGTGCGCCGTTGTTCTCACTGGCCGAATACGGGCGTCGGCATGAGATTATAAGAGATCTCGCTCATGAAACCCTTGTGAGTACCCCAACGCATTGGCGTCATCCCCTCCTTACCCAAAGATCTGTCGTGCCCGTCGAGATAATGGGAGGGGCGGGCTCGGGCTCAGCTGGGCTACCTGTTGTTCTGTTTCACCTTCAAACCGCAGCATGTGCCCCTGCTGTCCCTGCTGCATACTGGGACTGGGCCTATGCGGTGATGGAGTGTATATGGGGTGATATGGGCATTCTGCATGCCAAGTCTATGATGGAGGATTTGAAGCTACATCGGGACTCGCTACTGGTAAAGAAAGAGGTAGACGAAAGCAAAATACGGTGATAGTATCTCCAAGCCACGGAGTTGGCAATGAACAAGCCCAGAGGGTCTTGGGGACAGTACGAATGCATATTGTTCGGTGTTTCTTGGTCGATTGGGCGGGTGTATTAGCATTCGGCTTTTGCTTCTAGGCACATAATGGGAAAACTGACATCGAAGTGCTATCCCTGACTTGGAGTTGGTTGGATGAGTTTGGGCCATGGCTTCGGAGTGTTCGGATCAGGGTCGTGATTTACTATGGTCAACGATTAACGGGTGTATCATCATTTCCTTCTGTCGTGCACATGGTAGACATGACAGCCATTTAGTCCGAGTGTTGCTCCTTGCACCTCAGGCTACGTGTATTACATTTCGTAATTACATGTTTCATTTCTCTGTCTCTAGACGAGCTGATCGGACACTTGTCCTCGATTTTCGAATGTACAACAAAGGATTGAGTATATTATGACGTGGAAGGATGATCATTGTTAAAAAAGGGCTTATTGAAACATATCTGCACTTCATCCACGCCCACGTTTATGTAATGTATTTATGTCGAACACTGGACCACCTGCTCAAGTTAGGAAGTCTCAAATTAACTCTATGCTCTATTGAATACACAGGGGTTTCCATGACTCGGTCATTTCGATTGTATGATGCCCCTGGGTTAAAACAAATAGATTGCAGGTTCCTGAATATTTCCTGAATATCCATGGCCCTTCCCCAGACGTTGGTGGATATCTGACTAAACCCCCGGAGTAATAGTGTGGGCGTGAACCGACTCCAGCCCAGGCACGTGTATCACTGGCAGCCGCGATCGCAAGGCAGCCGCCACACCTTTAACTCCTCCACCATAACATGAGTCTTATCGCAACAACCATCCCTTACGGAACCGAACAATTGACGATTATCATTCAAAGCCGAAAGTCATCCTTGAGATACGAATAATATCCTTTGCCTACGACTACGGCTAGGTTACAACTCAATATTCCTCCACCATGGGGTCAGATGCCCGGAAAGGTAACGCGACTCCATGGTCGCGCGATTGAACTAGACTAAACCGCATCTTACAGGTGACGACGGCACGATCAAAGTCGCATCAAAGAACAAGAACGGTAAAATAAAGCTGAAGAAGCCAGCGCCTAAGCATAGTAAACCCGGAAACTGGAGGGATGGCAGTGTGATTGAAGGTGGTATGTATTGATATCATCTCTGGGCTACCGCGAGGACAACGACAATGGCTGACGGTTCAAAGACAAGAAGAAGAATGGCGCTTCACCTGTAGGCGCACCTTCACCAGGTCCTGTGGTAAACGAACTCGACGAAACATCCCGTGAAACGTTTGCGACCGGACGACCACTCGAAGATAGCCCCGATCTACAACAATGCAAGCACTGCAGGAAGAGCGTTTTGAAAACTGCCGCAAAAGCACACATTGCGGCATGTCTCCGATTAAAGAAAGAGAAGGCGCAAAGGAAAAAGGAGGCGCGCGAAGCCCGAGAAAGGGCAAAGGAGGCCGCGAGACAAGAAGAACAGCGTAAAGAGGATGAGGAAAACGGCATAGAGCGAGGCGACGATGATAGCGACGACGACGGCATCTCGGCCGAAAAGAAGGTTACTGGAAGCAAAACCGCCAAGAAAGCAGCCGGGAAGAAGCCCGAAGACGACAAGAAGGGAAAGAAGCGGAAGGCCGACGGTGATCCAGACAAGGGTCCAAAGAATAAGAAGAAGAAGGACGAGCCCAAAGCCAAGGTCCCTAAACCTAAGGGTAAGCTCTTGAAGGCTGTTGTGTGGGACCTGCACTAATACTGGTATTAGGTCCTGTGGATGTGGAACGTCAATGTGGTGTTTTGCTGGCCAATGGACAACCATGTGCGAGATCACTGACATGCAAAAGCCACAGCATGGGTGCGAAACGTGCAGTTGCTGGAAGATCTTTGCCATATGACATGCTTCTTGCTGCATATCAGAAGAAGAACCAAGCAAAACAGCAGAGTAAGTCTTCAGCTGCGCCTTGTCTTGCATTTGAAAACCGGACTGACGAGTTTCTCACCTACAGAGGCGGCACTTGACGCCAACGCGCCGATAGAGGATGAAGACGAAGCGAACAACGGACCGGTTGACTCGGACGAAGAAACGGCTGCCGTAATGAGTGCATTATCACAATGGCGTCCACAACCAGTATTGCCACAGCCTACTTTCGCCCCAATAAAACGACAGTACCAGCTCGCAAGATTACACGAACAGCTTCAGATGGCTACTAATGGCGGAAGGACGAACATCTTTGCTGTCAATGGTTTTGGGGCACAGAGGCTTCCTGAAGGTCATCCTGGACTGCAACCAGCTGCTGAAGATGCGCCAGGGGAGATAGATCTCAGCGCTGCAGGTTTCGGTAACGCAGCACGAACAACAGCCACGTTCACACCTCAAAGGCAGCCCTCTGTCTCGAGCAGAGCATAGAAACCTCCGCACCACAGGTGAGGTGAAGAACAATCCCGAGTTTTCCACACACAAAAAATGGTTTACAAGCAATTCCATGATGAGGAAGTTATATCAGGGGAATTACAAGCAACCATTGCCAGTCTTGTTACAAGGAGATCATTACGAACAGCGACTTCAGCAAGCCTTGTTCTTGAGTTATCAATTCATGGGTCTCTTGTTAACTACCGCGATGCCTCGGGACATGGGTCACATGCGATTGGTGAGGCCGCGCCGAGGTTGGCTTATGACGTATTGAGTGCGATAGCGCGTGTCGCTCATTATTGCGGCTGAAGACGCTACCTTGCTCGCAACTTATCTTTTACATCATGCACGTGCGCGTGCTTCTCAGCAGTTATAACTCTTTTCTGCGACATTGACCACAGCCATCAGCAGCGTTTCGTTCATATTGCAATGTCGTCTCAGCAGGCTCTTGATGCCCTTGGCCATGCCGTGTCTGGCTCCGTAGGGACAGCCATATCAACTGCATCATTATATCCATTGGACCTGGTCACCACTCGACTCAAGGCGCAACGAAAGACGGGAGGCTCTCCCGGTGATTACGATGGTGTCATTTCGGCACTCAAAGGAATTGTGGCAAACGAGGGCGGAATCAAAGCTCTTTACAGCGGACTGGGAACAGATGTGGCCAAGTCGGTCGTGGACAGCTTTCTATTCTTTGGTTTCTACAATTATCTACGCCCCCGGCATCGGAACTCTAAGATTGTCGAAGAGCTCCTTGTTGGTGCTATAGCGGGTGGCTGTGCCCGTGCGTTGACCACTCCCATTTCTAACGTCGTAACGAGGAAGCAGATGCTGGGAAGTGATCAGTCGCTTCTAGAGATTCTCGCTGAAATCAGAAGGGAGAATGGCCTGCTTGGTCTCTGGTCTGGGTATTCGGCTACTTTGATGCTTACACTCAATCCCAGCATCACCTTCTTTGTCAATCGACGGCTAGCAGCACGCATTATACCAGCGCTCGAAGAGGAAGACGTGCCAGTGGCATGGGTCGCCTTCTTGATCGCTGCCACAAGCAAGGCTAGTGCTACCGCCCTCACATATCCTTTCCAGACCGGCAAGACACGTCTTCAAATGGCGGGCAGCTCGGTCGACTCGGCTGATACGAATAAGGAGAAAACACACAAAGGGGACTCGAAGCCCAAGCATATCCTGAGAAGGATTATTGATTTCCTTAACCAATCCATATATGGCGTCATTGTGCGCATCGTCACCAACGAGGGAGTGAGGGCGCTTTACGCTGGGCTTCAAGGCGAACTGCTCAAAAGCTTCTTTAGCCATGGTTTGACAATGCTCACCAAGGGCGTTATTCATAGATTTGTCGTTCGTGTATGGTTTATGGTGTTGTTGCCCCATCTACGACAACGAGGGCTGCGTATGAAGCAATAGGGAAATGATATGGAGTCAGTGTAAGAGTCCTAACATTGGAAAGTAACGCTCGATCGCTCCACAGTGTTGCCTCCGTGAGCTGAGAAGCCTGTGCCTTCGGATTGGAGAGCGACCAGGCCAGGTATCGAAGAGCCAGTGGCGCCATCTTGTTTGTGTGACTTGGAAGTCAGAGGTACGTCGCAGACGTAGCAGGTCAGGGGTGGGACATCCTCAGATGAAGACTTCTTGGAAGATGGAATCATGAATTGTTTGACACAGTTGTGGCACAAAACGTGGCCGCATTGTTTGGTCATCATGGGGTTGGAGGCGTTGGTGAGCATTTTTAAGCATGAAGGGCAAGTTCTTTGCTTGCCCTTGGGCGTTTCCTCTTCGTTGAAGTTGATTGTAATGAGATTTTGCATTGTGATAGGATGGGGATTTTCAGATGAAGACGCTGGACACGACGGGACGGTTTTGTCCTTCTTAACAACGGGCGGGAGTTTGCTTGATTGGGCGTCTGGTGTAAGCGATGGAGTCCAGAAGGATGGAAGATGTGGTTTCGCAGCCTGTACATTAGAGTTAACATAGAACATAGGGTTTTCCATGATCAGTTTCTTTACCTTTTCGTCTTCTAATGCTTTCCTTGCCTTGACCTTGTCCCCGCGCGCGATGCGATCCAGCTCGTCTTTGTCGAGCTCAAATTTGCGCTTCGTCGCTGGCACCAAAGCTAGCGAGTTTGATTCACTGGTTGTCGCATCCACCTCTTCATCGTCCGTTCTTGCTACGCTTCCTTTTTTCTTACGGTCAAGACCAGCCTGTGTCAACTCAAAGTCCTCGATGGCGCGCTCGCGATCCTGTTCATCTTCGTGCGCCTTTTGCTTAGCGGCTTCCTCCTCAGCAACAGTGCGGGCCTTTTGGGCGCGCTTGATATCCTTCTTTTGGGCTAAGATATTCGAGAGAGCGCATTCGCGGCAGAATATGTCGCCACGACGACACGAGACGGGATCGCGAGCGATGTTGAGGCATAGGCCGCAGGAGCCAAAGGGGAGAAACGAGTCGCGATGCAGACGGGCGGATGACGATGCCCAGTGGGACTTTGCGAGGGCGCGTTCGTGGGAAGTGAAGACTGGACGGGAGGTGTTTCGTTTGCCTATGAAATTGCGTTAGTATGATGAGTTGAATAGGTTGCGGTGGTGTCATTAGGGGCGTACTGTGTGCTGATACCATGGCTGATATCTGGCTCAGAGATGCTCTGCTGTGACGTCGATAGTTGAATGTTCAAGAGTAGATAGACTATGACCGTGTCGCCAAGTGTACGATCGTTGCTACAAGTTGATATAGACAAGTCGATTGTTCTGAAGGACACGCCGCATGCAAATAATCGTCGAAGACAGTGTAGAAGTAATGTTAAAACGATGGTCGAGCTTCAAGTCAAAGGAAGCGAACTCCTTAGGTTGATTGATAGTTGCTGCCCCAGGCCATGTCATTTCTACAGGGTAGGCAAGCAGGGGGAAAAAGTTGGAGGTGGGTCTACCATCCATGCGCCGCTCCTCGCGAGATCAAGCCTGATACACAGGCACTTGAACTGTTATTATTACAGTTTCACGAATACTTACGATAGCTTTGTTTCTTACTTGATAATAACATGTTCTAGCACCGCGGCTATCTTTATCATGTCCGAATCTGATCCTCCTACACAACCAAGCCTACCATGGCGCGTAGCGTCGGTGGCCGTTATGGGCACAATTGGCGCGCTCTCGAGAGGCTTCATGAATGGGTTCAATAACCTCGAGGTAACGGGACTGGAGGGGCTCCTGGGCGTTCTCGATCGGCGGAAATATGAGGGACGTGAGCGCGGGCTGCTCACTGTCTGCAATCACGTAGCAGTGTACGTGAAAACTGGAGTTAACAGTCTATGATTATGGACCAACTACTAACATGACTCTTACATTCACACAGGCTTGACGATCCTCTCATTTGGGGAATTCTACCGATACGGTACTTTTTGGACGCTGTCAATATGAGATGGGGTCTTGGGGCGCATGATATATGCTTCAAGAATAAGTAAGCCTCCAGATCATCTTGACTGAGAGTGAGCAATTAACTAACAGTGCAACTAACAGAGCCACATCAACATTCTTCAGCCTGGGCCAGGTTCTTCCTACCCACAGATTATGGTATTCCCCTTATGGCGGTCTGTATCAACCAACTATGACACAGGCCATCAGGCTGCTCTCCGGTCCATCGCCAGCTTCATGGTCTACAGCCTCCGGCTCCCCTCTGTCTGCAACTCCTTCTTCAACACAACCTCCTCCCGTTCCCCATCCGCTTATCTTCTCTACCAACGGAGCAGACCAATTCCAGGCACCAGCTGCCTTTACGTCTTATCGAAATGCTTGGGTTCACGTGTTTCCCGAGGCCTGTTGTCATCAAAGTCCGGATAGCGGCTTACGATACTTCAAATGGGGTGTATCGCGACTGATTCTCGAATCGGATCCGGCTCCCGAATTTATTCCCATGTTTGTCCACGGTACGCAACATATCATGGCCGAGGACAGAGCATGGCCGAGGTGGGCACCTCGTATAGGAAAGACAGTGAGGATAGTGATAGGTGAACCGACCGATGTTGATCAGGTCTTTGGTCACCAACGGGCCGCATGGCGCAAGCTTGTTGCAAAGGGTGATCCAGAACTCCTCCGAGATAGCCCAGAAGCTGCCGAACTAAGAATCTCGGTGGCCAAGAGAGTGAGAGATGAGGTTGAAAAGCTGAGAGAAAGCTTGGGCTTCCCGGCAGAACAGGATGGGTCACCAGCTCTTGCAGAAACGTGGGCCAGAGAACCTCGTGAGACGAAATTTAAGAGCCCTGTTGATGGAAGTCTTAACAATAGGCACGGGTCCAAACAACCTCCAAAAGTATAAAAGACATACATATCGCTTGTGTAGAATAATAGACTAAGAACACGAAGGCATGGGCCTCATAGGCTACTCAATATTAGTTGTTGCTGACAAGGTAACAGCAAGTGATGAACATAAAGACACCAGACACGCTGCAGCCCCCAAAATCCAATAACTTTCTGTTCCCGGTCTAATTCATGCTGACCCCCAACTCCGTAGTGTTTGCAATCGTTACACGATATTCCCATATTTTTTTTGTTTCTGGTAAAAAGACGCTGTGTTATCAACACAGCTCGATCCAAAGAGGCTGAACATATGACATCGAAACAGGGTTTGCGATCTCAGTACTCCGTCGCATTGAAGATTGGCGGGAAATTCTAGTACGCCTCGAAACCTTGACTGGGAACAGTCTGAGGGTATGCACGGGCCTGAGCTTGGAGAGCCTGCTGCTGGGGATGCATCAGCAGGTCGTTGAACCAAGCGTGCTGGAGGGCCTCGTGGGCACTGATCCTCAACTCTGGTCGAAGCTGGAGCATCCTTTGCAACAGATCTATACCGGTTGGGTCAATTGCCGGGAGGATGTTTCGAAGATCCTGAGTGGCGTACATCTGGAAGGTCGGCTTGTACTCGGGAAATTGTGTGATGCCGGGCCAGGTACGCTCAGTTGGTGTTCCCATGATACGGAAAATGCGGATGATCTGGTCTTCGTTGGTGGTTCCAGGGAATAGCGGTCGGCCTGTGAACATCTCAGCCATGATGCAGCCCGCTGACCAGATATCGATGCTGGTGTTGTATGTTCGGCTGCCGAGGAGGACATCGGGAGCGCGGTACCAAAGGGTAACTACTTCGTTGGAGAAAGTGTTGACGGGGATGCCGAAGGCGCGGGCAAGACCGAAATCGCCGAGCTTTAGAAGACCTTTACTGTTGATAAGCAGGTTCTGGGGCTTCAGGTCGCGGTGAAGAACACGGTTCTGGTGACAGAAGTCGATGCCCTTGAGGAGCTGATACATGAACGACTTGACCGTAGTGGGTTTGAGAGCGCCTCGATCGCCATGCGTATCCATATACCTCTTGAGATCGCCGTCCATGAACTCGAAGACAAGCATGAGCTTGTTCTCAGTGTGAATAACATCGTGCAGTCCCACAATGTTCTCGTGCTTGAGCTCCTTCATCAAAGAAATCTCTCGGATAGCGGTCGACGGTGTGCCTTCTTCTGAGTCAAGGTGGATTTCCTTGAGCGCTACAAGCTCTCCAGTCTGCCTATTGCGCCCCTTGAAGACGGTAGCATAGGTACCCTCGCCCAACTTCTCGAGCTGCTGGAAAGAGCTGGGGTGTCGCTTTCCGTCCATGGTGGGCGTGCTTGAATGGATGCTGGGAGGTTATTGGAGAGACTCTAATGCGAGAAGAGGTTGGAAGCGAGTATTGGCTGATGTTGGCCTGTCACAGACTTCGACTAGGTCAGTACCTAAAACTGCGACTCGAGCAAAGGACGTCGAAAATCTGCGGGGGGGTTGCAGGGAGGAGAATCAAGAAAGATGGAAGCTGGATATTCCCTGATCCTTTCTGGTACTTCCTGATGTTTGGGTTTGTCGATGACTGACTCAAAAAGCTGCCCTTGTTGGTCCAACTTTTTTCGGGGTCGCAGCCTATCGGCACGCACAAAGCCGCAAGTGGATGTCGGAGGTGGGCAGTAGCAATGTTCCAAACCCGATGGTTAGGTATTGAGTATTCCTTGTTGCCGCCTGAGATGGAGGGGACGAGAGGAGCTGGGGGCGGGAGTCACAGGGAGTGGTGGAGGCAGGGAGGCTTGAGGAGGGGCTCGACAAAAACGGACGAGATCCTGACCAGAGATACTGGCGGGTGTCAATCAGCTCGATAGGGGTCATGTGCCCCCTCTTCCAGTGCAAATAGTGGCTGCGACTTGCCCGCAGGCGCACCCGGCCGTGTGGACCCACACACCCCCACCTACCGAGCATAGGCAGTATTGATAGCTCCTTATGCTTAGCCATGAATGGGATAACTATTGTTGAGGTGTTGGACCTGGCCTGACTTTCCTCACCTTATCACATCGACTTAGCTCTGGCTGGAAATATATTCAAGCCAGCGTCATCGAGCATCAAGCTGCAGAAATTATCCCGCATCTCAGGTTAACTAACCCTGGGTCTTTGCTTCTATCTAATCTCTCCTCTCGCTCGCTCTTGCTATTACATACACTTTCGAATGCGAGTGCCTACGTCTTTATCCTACAAGGCGCAGTGACATGAACAAGAAAACTCGCCCCTTGTCATAACTACAGTACATACATCTTTATCTTTGTTAGCATCCCTGTATCCAGTATAAGCACGCTGCCTCGGGGCCCTCCAAGCATAAACCATGAGACCTGTCTTGCCTACGAACCATCCCCTCAATACCCGGGCTTCAGACCGGCCAGATAGCTTGGTCCGTGGTACTTCAACTGTGCCTACCGCGTGCTTCATCACCACAGAGGCCGACCTTGACGCTCGCCGAGACCGCTCCCGTCCGCGATACCGCCAGCAAAGCGATCGGCGTAAGTGTGGTCGCAACTCGCGCCGGCCATCAACCCCGCGTCAACGACGTTCGCCTCCTCGTACCAGTCATAAGCCTGCGTCTCTTGCGTCAGAATCAGACGAGTCGGAGGACCCGGCAGTTGAACAAGATCCCTTGGGTTTGTTGTCTAGGCCCAGCACTCCATCTTTGATCGGGCTTTCGCATTCTGGGTCTATCATCAGCATGTCTTCGCAAAGCGGTTCTCTTGCGGGTCCCTCTATCGACGCCCATAGCGATTTGATTCACGATGATGCATCTTTGCCCGTAACGGACCTGGCAGATAACGAAGACAGCCACAGCACAGTGCCCCAACTCATCATGCCTAGCTTGACAGTTCCCCGACGTCGTCCCTTTTCTGAAGTAGGCAAATGTCTGGGCAAGTTGAAGATAATGGTAGCTGGACAAAGTGGTAAGTAATAGATACTCAAGTTCAACTGTAGCAGGGTCTCTAACATTTTGTGTGCAGGTATTGGCAAGACGTCACTTATCAGGACCTTGGCAGAGCGTTGCGAACACATTGTTCACATGGATCCGATAGAGAACCGCAGTGTGGTCCATGCCACC
The DNA here is from genome assembly GCA_012977755.1 of Fusarium nurragi. Lineage (NCBI taxonomy): Eukaryota > Fungi > Ascomycota > Sordariomycetes > Hypocreales > Nectriaceae > Fusarium > Fusarium nurragi. Next base: position 48,240 of record JAALXI010000182.1, on the reverse strand, counting down.
GAAACATACGCCAGTTCGCGCCCGCATCCTTGGTGGCGATCCGATTCGGAACTCACCGTGACAACGCGGAGACGACTTTCAACCTCTGGCGACGTTCTGGATAGAAACGTATGCTTTGTCGAAAGCCCAGGTCATCAACACGGCGCCTCTGTACGTAAAACTGAACTCATTGCCCGAAACCACTTTATGCTGACAGCAATCTAGGGGCCCTGGCGCGATCTCCATTATGTTGAGTCGCACTTGATATCCCTCATGAACAAGCCCATGGCTGATTTGGATCTTCTCACTTTGGTCAACTCCGGCGGCGAACCAGTTGTTGACGCTCTTCTGTACCTCGTCCCTCACAGTGGTATGTTTGCCCAACGCCTTTGGATAGAGGCACTTACTGATGTATCCAAGGCCTTGAACACGAAGATGTCGAGTATATCAAGCGTGCTCAACGCATGACTAACGTGATTCCTATTCTTACCCGAGCTGATGAGCTCGCACCTGGGGAGATCATGTATATCAAGCAGCAAGTTGTGAAGAGCTTGGTCGATAGGGATGTCGATTTCTTCTCCTTTAATGGCCCCGAAGCATCGGGTGAGACCAAGTGCGTATACGCCGTTTCTACCGAGTCTCGGCCAGATTACAATACTATGGATGCCAGTGTCCTCATGAACTCCGAATACATCCCACCGCTCGTCCCGACCGATTTGGGCCGACTCGTTGATCACATATTCTCCCTGGACGGCAGCGCTCGACTACGCCACTCTGCAGCTGTGAAATGTATCCAATGGAGACGTGATCATGGAGATAACCTACTGCAAAATGCCTTGTCAAGTGGAATGATGGTCTCTCGGTCCATACCCGAGAGGGCTTTGAGGTTACGGTCTTTCAGACGAACTCCGAGCTGGGACAGACTGGAGCTCTATAATTGGGCGAACAACCTACGTCAGAGTCTCCAGTCTGAGAGGTTATACCATCTGATGGAAGCGAGAGCTATTGCAAGTGTTTCTGCAACGGAGTCGAGCCTTGTTCATATCCCTAGTACTGGCAAAAAGCAAACGCAATCTAGGAAACGAAAGGATGCGAAACCTACTCACCAGGATCCTCTTGGTTTGTTGGACATAGGGGGAGGTCTCAAGCAGAAAGGTATGCTTGCTCTGGAAATGGTGAGCAGCGTTGGGCTGGTTGGCCTTGTGGCTTCGAAAATCATGCACACCGGCTTGTCTGACGGTATGTGCTCCGTTGTTGAATCGAGAAGAGGGGGCATGGAAGTTGGCCGGTTGAGCATGGTTTTGTCTTTCTAGAGGATAAGACATGGTCCTTTAGCTTCTCCTGAAAGACGAGCGTGCTGGCTGCGTTGTCCCTATGATTTCATCATACTCTGCCACCAAGGTCTAGGCAAGAGTTGGCATGGGACAATGGAACGATATGTCATGATTACGAGATACCCTATAAATACCACCCACCTATCACTTATAGATTGGTTGGAAATATTTCCAGTGCATGTTATACAAGAGTCACATTGTATTCGGTCGAGACATAAGGTAAGGCATCATGTTCTCAATGCCTGGTACACTCACGGTGCATTCTTCTGCCAGTAGCATGTCTTCAGGCCGAGATGACTTGCACCAAATGGCCACCCTAATTATCATTCCTGGAGCGACGTTTATCTTCTGGTGGTGGAAATCCAAGGGCAGTTAGAGCCGCCTTAAGGTCCGGCAGATCATCTGCCGTTCTCGCCACTTGAGCCCAACGAATAGTTCCATCACGGTCAACAGCGAAAGCGCCGCTCGTCTGCCAGCGCGAGCCACTCTCGGTTGGTCGATTCCATATACCCTCATTCTTGCCGAGGCTGAAGACATTCCACAGCGTGAGGGGGTTGACAGCATGCCATGTGGACGAGATGCCGAGGCCCCATTTGGCGTACAGGTTACGCTCTTGGTCAATTATAACGTCGACATTCCAAGTACCGCCAACTTGGGGCAGCCACTTGTCTGTAGCCTCCTCTGAAGAGTGGGAGACGGCGACGCAGTGAACGCCAGGGACCTTATCTGAGAGGTCGGCGAGAGACCTGAAGGTTTTTTCAGCGACTTGTGATGGTTAGCAGTGGAACCTAGGTGTAGTGAATGAGCATGGATAGGTACAAGGACATCCGCAGTGGCGGAGAAATACTAAGAGGGTGGGCTTCCCATCTGGTAGGCGAAGCTGTTGAGACCATGGCGCTTTAGATCCAACCTCTACCGTAGGACCGACCTCTTTAGCAACGGGCGTCTTCCATGAGTCAAGTTCTTTCCAGAAGCCGGCGTTGTTGTTGGCATTGGCATCGGCATCGGCGGTAGCAGTTTCCTGGGACATTGTGTGAAGATATATGAACTATAAATGGTTGTTATCTTAGGGTCGTTGTTGAATAAAGTTACGAGCTTCCTACGGATGTCCTGGAAGTCTCGTGACATTGAAGGGAGTGTAAGTGCGACATTCGCCAATGACATAGTGCACTCTCTGCCGCCATAACCGGCAATGGCCGCCCAGATACAGTCACTAAATGTCCTACAAAAAGAAAACCCGTACGTATACAACTATAACTTCAGATGAAACTTCTTTTGGTAAACAACTCATTGGATTGTAATTCGTGATTAGATAAGCTGCTTAGGGTATTATGGTTCATAACCACAAATATCCACATTGATGCTATAGGGTAGCTTTGCGATACTGCATATCAACAGTTGAAACTTTACAAGTAAAGTTGCAGATTTCACCGATCAAATACCTATTGGCGTCGTATCTTATCATATTATACTTCCTGTTCCACTGAGATTGCTGCTCCGCCAAGTCCACTCATGCGTGAGATCATTAGTCTTCAGCTGGGCCAGCTGAGCAACTACACAGCCACCCATTTTTGGAACACCCAGGTAACCTCGCTCAACAATGCAGGGCTTACCGTAGCTAACAGGAACACAGGAGTCATACTTCACATACTCAGCTGATGAACACCCTGTTATCGACCACGATGTTCACTGGCGTGCTGGCTTAGGTGCCGATGGCTCAGAAACCTTTCTTCCACGAACAGTCATATACGACCTCAAAGGTGGGTTTGGCTCGTTGCGCAAGATCAACGCGCTTTATGAAGCCGAATCAGAGGCAAACCCGGAGACCTTATGGTAAAAAGCTCAAATATTGATGATTCCACCTCCGCATATCTTGATGCTAACCTCTCTCCAGGTCAGGCCGATCAGTTGTCCACAAGCAGACGCCCATTGACCCCAGCGCATACCAGCAGAGTTTAGATGCAGGCACCGAACCTGCGCAATTGACAACGTCAAATGTGCGATACTGGTCTGACTTCTCACGAGCTTACTTTCACCCACGGTCGCTGGTCCAACTCTATGACTTTGAGCTCAACTCGACAACTATGCCATTTGAGCGCTTCTCCATGGGAACAGAGCTCTTCTCGATGCTCGACAAAGAGCATGACCTTGCCGACCGTGATTTCAGACCGTTTGCAGAAGAGTGTGATCGAATGCAGGGAATACAAGTCTTCACAACCATCGACGATGCTTGGGGTGGCTTCGCGTCTTCCTATCTCGAATCTCTGAGGGACGATTTTCCAAAGACAACCATCTGGACCTGGGGTCTACAGAGCCCCTTGCTCGATATACCCAGAGCTAAGCGCCAGCTCCGTCTCGCCAACACTGCTCAAAGTATCGAGCAGCTCTGCACGCAATCATCGATGCTTGTGCCCATGGCTTTGCCTGAAGAGGACCTGTCAGCTGGAGTATCCATGGATCGCCGCTCACCATGGCACACATCTGCTCTTATGACAGCCGCGATAGAAACAGCAACTCTACCCACACGGCTAGCGCAAAGCTCTTCAGTACAACCGAGTTCTTTGGACATTCTAGCAGAGAGCCTGAATGTGAACGGTAACCAGCCCCTGGCGAGCATGCGTATGTCTCTGGCATCTACCAAAGACGCATCGAAAGACAGCCGGACCAATGTCGATTTCTTCCAAGTTGGACGGACTTGGAGCAGACAGCATATTGACAGGCTCGACACTCATAAACATGTTTTTGGTGAGATATTATCTTACCGAGACCTTGACCCCCTAGAGGACGCCGACGAGGACCCCCCTGAACATCTTGCTCCTGGCGAACGCCCTATAATAGGAAACTCAGTTGTGCGCAAGTATGTCACCCCATCGGCCACTCCGCTCTTCAGACACTGGTGCTGACAATTCAATAGATACGACTCATCTCTCAGGTTTCCGTTGCTGGACGCCTACCCACAGATCTATCCCCACCTGGCAGGACAATCGGATGTCAGCATGCAAGCCACTCTATCAACCAATAGCTCTATGGTTCAACGGATTAGAACGCTACGGACGGAATCTGCGCGTCTTGTACCCGTCAATGAAAGAGAGGACCTCGGCAATGGGTTGGCGGAGCTGGCGGATGCATACCAGGAGGGATGGTTCAGTGGCAGCGACGAGGATGATGATGACTTATAAGAGCATGTGTAAATTCAAGAATCTAGATGGACTCGATGAAAATTTCCTTGCCTGAGCTGCATATATTTCAGAGAAGCACGTCAGGTGAGAATTGGAGAATGGTTGGAGCGAAGTCCCTTGAGGCTCATCGAGCCCCCAAAAGTTTGTATTGATCTAGCAAGGTCATAGTTCTAAGTACAGATGGTATATGAGATTGCTCCAGACCGAAACTTCATGGACTTGACGTCTAGATAGGCCCTAATCTTAGGCCATGTCGTTTTAGCCAGCTGCTTTCCGCACACTACGCGTGCCTCTGCTGTTATTAATGTAGATTATTCAATCTTCCAATCGATGAAACGCCGCCAGCAATGCATTAATACATCAGGCCGCGACTGCCAACTTACCAAGTTGATGCAGTTCAGTCAAGATGAAAGTGACCCTTTTTTTATATATCTTTGTTAGTCAAGTTATTGGCCATGGGCCAGTCGTCAAGCCGCTGATGGACTTGCCGAGGGTTTAAGATGTTGCACGAATCGCACAAACGGGTAATGGTCAAGCCATTTCGAGAGTCGCCGTCCTTCTCAAGCGTACGTAATATGCCAGCATACTCAGCCTGCAGCCGCAACTGATGCTTGCTGTCTCTTTGCGGGAGGTGGAGTCTCCTATATATGGTATTAGTATACGCCATCTACTGGAGGGATGTGCCATCTGGTGTAGCAAATATTCGCCGGCAATGGGAGTTGGGCGGTGATGCATAAATACCTCTGGGGGTCCGCGTTTTTTCCCGTTCACTGCGCTCTTAGCTGCAGACTTCTTCTGGGGCTTCTTCTCGCCAGCGTCGAAAACATCGTCTGGTAAGTTGAAACTATTTAACAGTCAGCAAGCCAGTGCGCTGATGTAGGAAAACTCCTGCTGAACTCACTTGCGGACATGTTGAACACCGATTGACACAACGTCTTTCAGATCATCCTTGTACTTTTGCCACGAGGTGCAGAGTTCCTTGAACTCATCGACCTGGTAAGAAAGATCAAGTGATTTGGCGCCTAAAGAGTCAGCATCGCGAGTCTCGAGAGCTATCGGAGATATGCTGAAACATATCCGGGGACGAGACATACCAGAGGCCAGTTCAAGCCCGATATAGTGCGTAGTGGTGTAAACGTCAGTTACACCGCTTGCCGCAGGTGTTTCCGAGGGTTTGACATCATCGGAGGTTTCACCCTTGATAGGCTCCGCGGTGATTGGACCGCTGTCTTCTGCGGGCTCAGGTTTGATACCGTGTCCATTCTCTGTGAGCTTAGCATCTTCAAACGTTTCGGCCTTGACAGGCTCTGCGGTAATGGGACCATTGTCTTCTGTAGGTTCAGGTTTGATGGCTTGTCCACTCTCACCGTTCTCAGTCTTGACAGGCTGACCATCTTGCCCGTTTTCTGTCTTGATTGGTAATTCGGCTACCGCAGGCTCGATTTTCATTACAGAGAGGCCATTGGTCTCTTCTTTGCACAGATAGTCAAGACTTCCTTCTTGCACGGATTCGATCTCTTGTTCGTTATGACATCGGTGATGTCGTTCGTAACCCTTGTTGAAGGCATGAGCTAAAGCAATGGACGGGTGTTGCTCAAGCTTTTGAACTAGCATTCGAACCTTGGACTCGACATAACCAGACCAGATTGTGTGAGCCTCCTTTGTCTTCGCAGCCGAGATAACGGATATGTAGTACTTGTAGCCTGCGGTGAAAAAAGTATGCTTGATGAAAAGATCGCTCCAGGGGCGCTTGCCCACCATGATACTCTCGGATATCTGAAGTGCCCGTTTGAGTTCACGGTTGATGATAGTCATGGATGAACGAGTGATGTTGAAAGTTGCACACATCGAGGGGTAGGCTGGAGTAATGACCGGCATCAGATGGAAAGTATCGCCCTTATAAACCTGTTTAAGTTAGAATTGAGATTTTGCCCATTACAACCTCCTCAAATTCTGACATACTTTAGGGTTCCAAACTCGAACAGGAAGAGATCCGCCCTCGATAGGCTTAAGGAGTACAGGCTGCGGCCAGCGCCATTGGCTGATCACCAGGAAGAACTTGTTCACAATGACCGAAGGAGTTGCCTTTGGGTATAGTTGACACACTCGTGCGACAAGCATGGCCCAGGCGACACCACCGGGAAACCCCATAATATTAGCATAAACAGCACGCCGCTGTGCCCACAGTTTGATGGCTCGCAAAGCGTTCTTGAATGTGCTCTGTTCTGGTACCAATGTGAGAATCTCGTCCGTTACCCGGGTGCCGTTGAGCGATCGCAACTCTGCCTCGTCTAGCCCACGCAACAAGCCTGAGTCTTTGAGATTCTTGAAGTCGGGGGACAATTGCTTTTGGATAATCCTGGAAAAGATCAAGTCAATGCTGATGCCAGAATACTCGAACTTGATGATAGGTACGAAGGCATCAGTCACGACAGCCATATCGGTGATGGCGTCTTTGGGAGCCATCGAGACAAGCAGATCGGGAAAATGTTTGAAGTAATCATCTCGGGTCACATATTTGGGCGCGACAATGAGGGTATCAATATCCGAGCCGGGACCATAAACGCCTAGTCGATAGCTGCCATAGGTGAAGACTTTGCCCTTCGCATTACGTATGAGAACTTCGTTCTTAGGTTCCTTCTCTCGTGCGACACGGCGGACGAACGCATCGCAAATGGTTTGGATCGAGGCTAATACTTCTTCTCTGTTGTGAATGTGTTAGATACTGTTCCTTTGACGTGAAAGACACTTTTGCCCACCTCTTGGCGGTTTCTGCCGGACTCTCGAAAGTCTTTTGGCGCTTCAGTTCTTCTAGCAGGGCATCTGACTGACGCAATTCTGCCTCAGTGGGAAGTTGGACAGAGATAGGGGGCGTGACGCCGTAAGCCTGTTCAGATGCCATGATTTCAATGAAGCGAGTAATTCGACCAATATTGAATATTTCGACGTCGGAATGGATTAATGGCTAACAAGCGGCGGTGGTTGGCGACGTGGGCCAAGGCCGGGCACAGATGTATCGAGGGAGGATCGTAACCGCCAGTACGTCGATGGGGATGGCAGCCAAGTCAAACAATTGATTGTTTGTTTGGAAAGTAGGTAGCCAGGCTTTCAAGCCTCCAAGGGCAGCGCAAGGGAGAGGCCAAGCACAAGAGGGCGCTATCGCTCTGGTATGGGGACGAATATCGAAGATGGCTGGTTCGCGAAGGTAAGGGATGAATCGAAAGAATAGCTTGTGACTCCGTTGGGTGATGAAGAAAGAAACCGCACTTTTGGCAATGAAAGAGAGTGTTGCTTTTTGGCTGACTACTGCGAGGCGCCGCGAGGCTGCACAAACGCGGTGGTGGCCCAGAAAGATGGATTGGGTGTTAATGATTGAGATAAGTGGAGCCTGCCGATTGCGGGACCTTGAACCCAGGACAGTCTAGGTTTTATTTTTGTTATTTGTCTAAATAATAAGTTTCTTACTCGGTAGACAATATACTGAACCATCGTTTGCAATACTCCAGCGCTGAATGCCATCGTAGGGGCTATCACAAGGCTGGGCTTATTCAAGGTTAAAAATAAGGCATGTCCAATTATTGTATTACATGACAGGGCATGGCATGGTCATGAATATATCACGAACAAACCAAGCCAAACATCCACGCCTGATATTGACTTATCAGGATAAAAACCTTCCCCTGAGACGCAGTCAAGACATGGTTCTCACTTTTGGGCCCAACCGCCTTGTTTCCCGATGACGCTCACACGCTGGTGGGACCCCCTTACAGGCAACTACAGCCACTGTCAGCCCCCCTACTATGCTGATTCACTCAACGGGGTTTGCGTGTATGCACGAATCGGGTACACATACCCACCCCAGCCCACAGCCCTGTCATGGCCCTGCCACTTAATGACACTAAATCCAACGCGAACGCGGTACGAACTCTAAAGGGCATCTATTTGCTACACTCCACTAGTATCCGTAAACGATACATTGATTGACGACACGACTTTACTTGACCTGGTTACTTCGCATCCTGACGCCAACTTCAAGGGCAGTAAATATCCGCCGGTCAGGGAGACCACATAACGACCGGATCCCATATCCAAAACTCCGTCTTCCCGTCCTTGCCCTCTAAACTCTCGCCGTTACACTTCTACGTGCAAGGTCTGCGCACACGCCATGCCACTGTCGGCAAAGAGAGCCTCTAGGGCTCGTCGCGAACCGCGTAAAGCCGCGACTGCGACCACAGCTACTTCACCAGTCGACATCGAACAGTCTTCGCCCAGTCGCCCGTCCAAACGTCGAAAGAAGGTACATTGCGCTTTCGCGATATGCTGTACTGCCCGCGCCCGCTAATGTTGACTTTCCTTGCAGGTCCAGGAGGAAGAAGACCCCCCAGCGCCTAACGATGACCAGCTGGTATCGCAAATTACGCAACATCTTCGAAGTCAGGACGTCCAGGCCAGTAAAGATCACGCCAATGTCATCCACGAGGCCAAAGGTGACGGGGTCAAGGCCTACGCTAAAGTCGCTGCCCAGGACTGGACCTTCTACATCACCAAACTCAACGTTAACATAGGCCGAGCTCCCGAAACATCGCATAACCCTCAAGCCACGGGCTCAGACGAAGATGAGTCTCATGTACATATCGATCTAGGTCCCAGCAAGATGGTATCTCGAGAGCATGCTACCATCTCTTTCGATTCCAAGGACGAGAAGTGGTTTCTTCGTGTCAAAGGTCGTAATGGTGCTAAGGTAGATAGCCAGCCTGTAAAGGCCGGACAATCCCATCCGCTCACCAGCGGCGAGGTCATCGAGATTGGAAATGTCGAGATGATGTTCGTGCTGCCGTCCGAAATTACCCCCTTGACCGTCCACCCTGTTTATCTCCAAAGAGCTGGTGTAAGCGTACATACACCACAGTCCCGGACATCACGTCGACAACCCCTCATTGCACCGGCACCTCCCGAGTACAAGCGACCGGGAACACCACCTTCAGCGCAGAGTGTCATTAAATCACCAGCTACAAGTACACCAGCTGTTATGGTTGGTGCCAATGGCGTTGATCTGAGCCAGGATGAGAACCAGCATATCAAACCTCAATACAGTTATGCTCAGATGATCACGCAAGCCATTCTGAACGCACCTGACGGGAAGCTTAACCTTAACGGCATATACAACTACATCATGAACACGTACGCATACTATCGCCATCAGCAAGCTGCAGGTTGGCAGGTGAGTTTCGCTTGGCAGTCGCGTTACCCGTTCATCACTCGGTTACTCACGTCTTACAGAATTCTATTCGGCATAACCTTTCTCTCAACAAGTCCTTTGACAAAGTTGCCAGGTCAACAGATGAGCCTGGCAAAGGCATGAAATGGCAAATCGTCCCTGAAGCTAGAGAAGAGATGATTAGAAATGCTTATCGTGTTGGCCGTGGTGGTCACCGTGGATCTTCTGCACCTTCATCTCCCAATCAACTTGCCTACATCACACACGGCCCAAGAGATATGGCATCCAGAGAACCTCCTTCAGCTCGCAAGCGACGAGGATCACCTCCGGCTTCACCACCCCCAAGGCCCTCCTTAATCATCGCCCAGTCAACCCCTGATCGATCTTTCGGCAGAAGCGCGACTATGACGATTGATGGAAGCCCCTTGCCGCGTCCCAGAAAGACGCCAGCAAGAGACTCATCATTTTCAGTGTATAATCCCCAATCACCCACCCTCACATCATCGTACCAAGAAGATGGAGCGTCATTCGTGACTCCGGCCCCTCCGAGGATGCATCCCAAGCTCGCGCCTCCAAGTACGGCACAACGACCAAGCCAACACATGCCGACCAGCTCACCAGCGCCCTTCTGGAAATACGCAGATATTGGCAGCACACCATTGAAACCCCTTGGTGGCTACGACATAAGCCCTACCAAGGCCGGAGGTCTCCTGCCTCCACAGAGCAGCAGTCCTCCGCGAGGAGACAAGTCTCCCTTGAGTAGCCCCTCTCGACCCCAAAAGTCAAGCCCGCAGCCTATTGCTGAACCCGTAGAGGCTGAAGAGGAGGAAGGGTTCGACCTGACAAAGTGAGTACTTCTTCGACTTCTCAATACAAAACTAACATGATTCTGAAGGGGATTCCAGAGTATTGGCTCATACCATGCACCAGTTGGTGGAAGCACATCCATTTTGCAAGGTCACACATAGACTACCTCTATTCCTCAGGCGTTATCATTTCTAATGAGCAAGCTCGGGGTTGACCCTGGTACAACGTATTTTGCCAATTTGCGAGCACATGCTCTTGAACTTTCGAATAATATAGACGACAATAATGAATGCAATGTGTCAAGGAAGAAACGCAACCGTTTCCAGCTCCAATATTCTCGTGATCCGACAGTGCGCTTCATGCACACACCACAAGGAATAGAGCAACATTCATATGATTTATTGATAAATAAAGCATAATGATCCAAGCGTGAACGTTTTATATAAGAGTGAAGATCATCTGGCCAATGGCCGAGAGTAGAGCCTTGGATATATACAAATGCTGAAAACGCGCCTTTTGATGCAAATACGTGACTGCGCCGCCGTGCCGCCAACCGTCCCAAACCCTGTACAGAGGGCCCTGTTTTGTGACCAAGCCACCCAGCTACCACATGATAGATAATGGAATTCCCATGCTTTTTCCGACCGTCTACTTTTACAGCGGTGAATCAAAATCTCGACCACATACCAGCATCATAAAGAGTTTCGTCAAACGTCAGTTTATCGCGCTCCAGCCTGGCCTCGTCTCTTAGGGTTGCCACGGCCAGTACGCTTCTTGGATTGCTGATGTTCACCACCCTCGATAAACTTGATAAGCTCATCGATGCTGCGTGAATCGACCTGTGAGCCAGGGCCAGTACGGCCAGGGACGGCGACGCTGGGAACAACCCCTGCCGGATTCGAGTTGTTGGTGGTGAATCGAATGCCAGATCGAAGTCGTCGGGCAGCAACGTCCTTGGCATGTTTGGCAATATTCACAGCGTTCTGAGTAAGCTGCTCGAGCCAGCTTTCGGCCTCCTTGGTGTTCTTGTCCTCTGGTCCAAGCTCGGCCAGGAAAGCGTTATAAGACTCGCGCATGCGGGTCACGGCTCCCTTAGAATCGCGGTCCAGAGCAAGGGCCTGCGCCAATTGGAAGAGTAGGGTGGCGGAGTTAATCGACTGCTTGCCGAAGACAGACTCGCATACACGCAGCGATTCTTCGAACCAGAGTCGAGACTCGTGGTAGGCCTTGAGATGCTGGAGCATCACAGCAGCGTTGTTAAGTGTTGTGATAGAGTCAGGGTGGTCAGGGCCATATATAACCTTCCACATCTTGAGAGCGTGCTTTGAGTACACAAGAGCACCCTTGCTGTCGCCAACCTGGTGGAGAAACAGGCTTAGATTGAGGTAGTTAAGAAGGGTCTCGGCTGAGTCAACACCAACGGTCCGCTCAGCAACGATAATCGCCTTACGAGCAAGATCAACAGCAGCCTCCTTCTCGTCAAGCTGGTAGTAGAGCATGGACAGACTGTTGTAGACGCGAGCAACCTCAGGATGCAGAATGCCGTAAATCTGCTCGTGCAGGGAAAGGGACTCCAGGAGGAGCTCCTGACCCAGCTTCCTCTGGTTCTGAATGATAGAAATACGGCCAGCTTCAAGAGCCTCTTCAGCGAGAGCGCTGCGAGGGCATGAGTCCTTGATCAAAGGAACTAGGTCAATGATGTCGCCGGGGTTGAACGTGTGAACATTGGCAGGGGCAATCGTCTCAGGAGAAGCCTCACGAGTCTTGTTCTTCTTCTTCTTCTTGCTGCTGGCAGATTCGCCATTGGTTTGACCGTTAGCAGTAAGCTTCTCAGCCCTTTCAGAGGGATCAGCTGTAGTGGCAGCGGCAGCACCGGCAGTGAAGGTGTAATCCTTGGCCTGGACCTGGATTCCAAGCTTCAAAGACACTTCACGAAGAAGCTGGACCGGGCGAACATGATTGTACCATTCATCATCCAATTCATATCGGAATCGCTGGAGAATTTGCTCCTCAATATTCTCCCGCAGACTTTCAGGTGTGACCTCCTCAAATGACCAATCAGCATCAGTGTAGAGACTGCGGATCGAAGAGTCAAGCTCAGCAACAGGCTTGCTGTTGAAGTTGTGTCCAAGTAAACAGTTGAGGAGGTGAGCAACAGCAGCAGGGACAGCGGGTACTGGCAAATGGCGGAGGTACACAGCAGAGATATGCTTGAAGGCTCGGGCGACCATATCTTGAACGCAGATTTCGCGCAGGCATCGCAGACGACCATCGTTGGAAAGCTCAGCAACCTTGCCCAGGTATCTCACGTTGATACCTCGCTTATGGAGAAGTCGACTCAATGACTGACCATCCATGGGGAAGCTGATCTCAGAATCAGATAGCTCCTTGAGTAAGTCAGGGATAACCTGCTCTCGAAGATAGGAGCCAGCTGCCCTGACCTCCTCCTCATCAGCAGCGAACTCGGCCTTCTCTTCCTCAGTTTGAGGTACCTGACCGCTGAAAGCATCAGGGTTGAGGGCAAACTTGAAATCTGAAAGGTTAGGCTGATTTTCCTCCTCCTTGGAGGCTTCGTCCTTGCCTTCGCCTTCCTCGCCCTTCTCAACATTCCCACCCTCTTCAACTTTCTCGGCCTTCTCAGTTTTCTCACCCTCGACCTCGCCAGTCGCCTTTTCATTCTCCTTCTTCTGTTCAGCTCGACGGGCAACCTCCTTATCTACCCACTGCTTCAGCCTGTATCGTGAGAAAGAATCGACAAGCTCTGGTCGAAGCACAGTCATACGGTGAGGATAAGCATCCCCGTCCTCAGGGAGGCCATCTTCATCCAGCCAGGCGATGTCCAGGGGACTGATGCGGTACAGATCCAACACATACTTGCGGGCGTCAGTACCCAGAAGACCTTTGGTCTCCACGCTGGCCTCCAAGTCAAATCGCTTGCCATCCTTGTCCCAGACAGGGTGCTTTTTGACCTTCAGGGCCTTGGACAACTGAGCAAAGCCAGGAGCAAACCTTTCGTCAGCAGCGACGGTATCCTTGCCGTCTACCGCACCGTAATCAATCTGATTCTCGCCGGGCTCCCGTTGCTTGAAGATTCCAGGAACGATGCTCTGACCAACAATTCGTTTTCCAAGGTAGTCAACGACGATAGTCGCAGGTGTAAAGAGCCCCTCGATATCCAACTGGTTGACAAGCTTTACGCCAGCAACGTCCTTGCCAGTAGCAACACGGGCAGCCTCGTCACCACCCTCGGAAGTGAAGGTACCGACACCATCAGCGCCGAAAGAGAAGAAGATGTTGTTGTAAACAAAGATCTGTGCATCTCTGCATTCTGTAGGGTTCAATGGAGCAACATCACCACGTGCAACCATGACAGCACCTCTAGTGGCAGCCTCATTGTAATCCGCAAATAGCTTAGAAACGAGTCGCTCGCGGAATACACGGTCTTGAACAGTCTCGCGGGGGAGCTCCCTAGCTGATTGAAACTCCTCGTTCCAGTCTCGCAGAGTGTCGGTGTTTTCGACGCCGTTGAGGAGATAGGTCTCCTGGGACCGTGCAGGGTCAGGAAGATGTGTGCAAAGAGACGAGTTAGGGGAAGGGACAACCCAAGGAGCAGCGGGGATAGCGTTGGTGATCTGGAAAGTGGCGAGAGGGTCTCTTTGATTGTTGTAGTCCTGGAGCTTCGTGAATGACTCGGTGAACGAGGGTGAGACAAGCTCGATCAGGCTCAACAAAGAGTGGGCAGATTGACCTTTGGGCGCCGGGCGAGGCAAAGGATCGAACTTAGCGTTAGACGATTTGTTCACGTAGAAGCCCGAAACATGAGAGGTGACTTGGTATTGCTCGCCTTCATTGGTTGAGACAACCAAGTAGAGCAAGTGGCCACGCTGTCGTAGGTAAGGAGGGGGAGGATTCCAAGACGACAAGGAGATCTGCTTCACTGTCTTAGGAGCGGGCTCGGATGGGGGAGGCACCAGGCCGGTAAGAGAAGGCACAGCCTGAAAGTCGTAGTTCTGGACAGGCGGCTCCTCAGTCGACTCGTCGTTGCTACCATGGGCCTCTGTAGCAACGCTTTCGAAAAGAGAAAGGCCCGGAAGAACGCCCTGAGCAGTGTCGCAACGATCTCCAGAGGCGCCAATAAGCTCTCGAATGCGAACAAAATGAATGCGAGCTTCCTTCTCGGTATATGGGTCTTGGACGACGTGAAACTCGGGTGTGGTGCCAAGGTCAGGAATTTCGGCAAGGGGAATGAAGTCGTTGATCTTCTCGCCGTTAAACTCGAGGTGGAAGCAAGTGTATTGGAATGCAGAAGGAAGGTCAATGATGGACTGTCGGATCTCATGAACTTGTTCTTGAGGAGAAACCTGATATTCTGATGAGCTGAAGATTTTAGAGGGATTTGATATAAATCAAGACGAACCATAATCTGGATCTTGCTAGCATTGGCATCGGGCAAGGCAACGGTAAGGTTTATTAACGCTGTTATAGAGTCAGATGTCCATGTCGTATATATCGCTAATCGGAAGGCGATTTTAGCTACCTTCGGCTCCGGCATCGATATCTTGAGTTTCGACCTCCGTGTTGGTCTCGGGCTCCTCGGACGCGGCGGCTGAGACAAATTAGCTCGATTCTGTATAACAGAAGCTATAGCAATTTCAACAAGTTCCTGTATGGCCGAGATCAAAGCTACACAATAGCTCTATCAAGGACCAAGTCGAGGCTGTAGAAGACCCCGGACTTTACAGGCATTGACAAGGGCGGTCTAGCTTAACATGAATACGTACCGGGCGCCTGAGCGGGAGGAGTGGTTTCCGAAGCCATATTGACAAAATGGAGTATTCAGGAAATCAAGAGCAAAAGAAGAATATGTAAGGAAGGAGAAAACGAGGCATGAGATATGCACCGGAGGGGAGGTCAATCAATTGAACGACGTTCGTCGAAGAAGGTGGAAGTAGTGACGGAGGGGAGAATGAAAAAAATTGGACGGCTCACTACTAACTTAATTGGAGTTGTGGTGCGGCGGCAATGGTCCGGCATTGAGCCCGGGCTCTGGAAGTATCTGGCGCTGGACACGCGACAGCGACGGTACTTCGGCCTTCCGGTAGCTTTGCCGGTTAGACAAGGTATTGTCTGAGTATTCCATCTTAGGGCCCTCCCAGCTGCAAGCCCCCGAAGCCGGTCGACCCCAAGTTTTACGGCTACGCTAGGCCCTAAGTGGAAGAATGTAAATAATCGGCTCTCATCCCACCAACAACATGCATGATACTGTTTTCATCATCTTTAACTAAACCTGACTTTTTATATGTATGCACCCTACTTCTATAAATTTCTTGATTATCACGTCTTGTCTTTTTGTTGAACTGTTTTTTTTTTTTTCTTACTACGGACCGTCTTTGATCAAAACCAGTTCGACATATCATGAGTGAACAGCCCCTTACATTACCAGCGCATCGCTTTATAGCAGGAGTTCAAAAAGATGAGAAACAAACTGCACAGCCCTGGACAGCAGCAAGATGTCAACGGCTACTGCGCCAGCTTCAATGTCGTCTAGGAGCTCTGAGAAAGCTTGCCAACGAGGCTCGTCAACCAGCAGCGATAACGACAACGACAACAACAACAACAACAATACGAGCGAAACGAACCAACATCGATCAAGAACCAACGAGGCCCCCAAAGCGAGCGCGATACACCTATGGAAGACGTCGATCCGCCCCAGCTCAGACAAAGCCTACTCTCTCGTCCTTATCAACTCCCCCACGCACAGTTCGCACTCTTGGTAGCATGAAGATCGAGCGAAGTCCGGCAGCAGCTGGGCGAATTAACTTTGCTAAGCCGTTCGCACGAGAGTTTGACCACAATTCAGCTTTTGAGACTTCATCCACGAGTTCGAAGCAAACCAGTACGAGTACCAAATCGCTAGTAACAGAATTACAATCCCTTCGCCGGATCATCTCTGATAGTCAGTACCGTATATACGAGACTATCTTTGGGTGGCTCAATGGTCTGTTGAGCTCAACTGAGCCACTGTCCCAAGCCGCCCATCCTAAATCCCTACTAGGGATGTGCCTTCGCAAAGTTCCGGATGCGCTGGCCGTGATAGAAGAGTGGGACCGCCAAAGTGCAGCAAAGGAGGGCAAGTCATTTAAGTGGGAATCATCAAAAGCATCGACCGAGCTCTACGAGCAACTCGAGGGCTTTGGTAGTACAATCCTGGGCTGGAAGTCCCTAAAACTGGTTCTTCGTGCACATGCTCTATGTCTTCTGGCAGCAGCTGTGACAGAAGGGCTCTTCGAACCTCCGTATGTGCGGCTGTTGGCTGATCTTTGTCTCAGCTTGGAGTGCAAAACGGAAGCGGCCCGGCTTGTCTCAAGCCTGAGAGTTCCTTTGGCAGCACCCCGCGGCTCATCAACTATACTGGTTGAGAGCAGTACGGTTCAGCCTGTGGGAGTTATAGTAAGGAGTTTACGAGATCGGGGAATAACCGGTCCATCTTGGGACTGCCTCTCAACTCTTATCGACAACGAGAAGATCTCGCCATGCTGGTTAACATCACGAGCGTTCCAATCAGTTTGGATGCGAGGAATTGAGATTCTGCTACATAGCAGAACTCCTGTGCCTTCTGTTGTTAACTTCATGTGTACAGCCCTCGGTCAGCTTCTGCTAAATGATGGCCAAGCTGAGGAAACTAAACAGCCGTCAGAGGAGCAGACACTCGTTAGTGTTTTGGCAGCAATGACGGCAGCTATCTGGACACTAGGTGCTGGGATGGATATCGAAGAGCCACGGAGAACTTGTGCCATTCGACGATTACTCTTCACGCTCGAGTCTTGCCTTTCTCAACAACAGACTTGTCGCAGAGGGTTTCGCACCAGCGGACTTTTCACTCTCGCCTTAGCTCGGTTCATCTCCATCTTCATGATCGACAACGATGTGGTCCGTTTACTAGCAAAAAACCTTTCGATTTACGACTCTATGAAACTGATGGTGACAGCTAGAAACAGCTCTTCTTCTCAGTTACAGTACCGACAAATCCTTCTGCTGGCCTGCTCTGTTGCACAATACCGGGGCCGGGCATGTGGCTTGCCTTGCCACGACGTTTTGTCTGAGATTCTTGCATCACTCAATGGACTGGGGCTTCCCACGTGGTTTCAGGATGGTTTGGTGTCCGACGGGGCGTTTGTTTTGGCACAGAAAACGAAAGATCTCCGAGATGTTGCGTTTGCTGAAAGGTTTCCTACCTCTGGTAAGGGAACCCTAGAAGCAAGCACAATATTTGCGGGCTGGCGGTGGGAAGAAGGAATAGGAGAATGGGTTCTCCCCAGCCCTAATCAGAAAAGAAGAGGCGAGCTGAGACGGCAAGATCAAGGTCATGACGGGACAAACCACCAAACAGGTACGGATCGCCAAACAGATAGTCGAGAACGGATTACAGGCCCAAGAGAGAAGAAGGCCGCCCAAAGTAGCAATCTAGGGCACAGGAACGACAAAGCTAGCTCTGTGGAAAGCGACAAGGACATGGGGAATCACGATGACACGGACAGTACCGACAGGGAGGGCGAAAATGATACGAGCGCAACCAGCATTGCGGATATTGATGAACAGCAAGACAGCGGGGATGAACTTGGCGACTGTGCACGGATAGTGGACCACAATCCCAGAAGAGCCTTGGAGAAAAGCCATTACGGTGGCAGCAGCAACAGCAAGAGGACGGTCGTGAAGGTTGTTAAGAAAGTCAAAAGCTTGGATGTCACACGCATTTGGCAGGACAACAGATTGGGCGGAGCTGCTATGGGAAGATCAGAGACACAGCAGGAAGAGGATGATATGGAAGACGAGCTTAGTATGCTTGAAACGATGTGAGATGTTTGATTGGAGTCTGATTTGAAGTGCTCTTTTTTTCTTTCTTTTTCTTTCTCGCCGGTGGTGGCCAGGATCATATATGCACATGATGTGAAAGCGTCTCAGTGCTCGTCTCAGGCCTTAACTGGAGAACAATCATCCGCCTCTCAGAAGCCGAGAATTCGATTACGATAACATCGGTGAGAGTGGGGCGCGAGGCACTTGAAACCGCCATCCGATGTCATTGTTGGGTCCGCGAATGGCTTGGTGAGAATCGATCTGCAATTGGCCCGTAATTTTATGCTTGCCGCCGAGCCGTGTTAGCACAGTAACTTGCACAACGGCGAGGCAAGAACTCAAAACAAGCCGCGACCGCTGGAAATGAAGTGATGGCTTTTCCAATTTAAAGCATGGTCGAAAAAGAAGGTTACAATTAGCGGGAGGTGCATGTCTAATATCGTTACCCTCGGACAGCCAAGAAAGCTGATTGCCAGCTGCTGGGAAGGCCCTGGTTTCAGACTCTCCATTGAGCCCCGCGTCGCCAGGATATTAAACAACCTTCCGCCACTCGGAGTCGGCGCCACTGCTTCTCCCCTGCCAATGGCTCGTGTCCTATGCTACGCAAACGCTGGCTGCCAGGTTAGGGGTGTCTAAAAAGACCTGTCAGTTGGGATAAGGGTATAGAGAGAAATATGTAAAATACCTGCTGGGTAAGCTGTAGCACTATCTAAGTATTTCTGTTTCCTGATCTGAAACGGTGTATACCCTAAGGGGCTGGGCTGAAGGCAATTCGCTAGCAGAGCCGCTGACACTAAATTATGTCGGTCCACCAATGGTAAGCACGGATAAGCAATTCTTGAATGCAGTCGACGAAGATCTTGAAACCGCCCCTGAACCTAGCTAGCCTAGCTTTGCGGCCTCGCAGCTGGCACCATGTTTGGGCCCTCTTCCAGCGTGGTGCGGACGGCAAATGAGAGTGCAGGGGATGCTGCGAGGCCGCGGGTTCTACGACAAGACTACACGCGGCCTCGATAAGATCTGCGAGAGCCATGATTGCTGGGGAATTTACAACTGACCCATACATGTCGTAAAAATACCCCTGTCCTTACTTGATATCCCTTGCTGTTGGTAGACCTCCGCAACCGTTTTTTCCAAAACTCTTCCTTGTCTGTCTCGTTTCGTCTGTCTAGGAATCATCTATTTGTTCATTCCTAGAGAAGGCGTAGGAATTGTTTGTTTCGGAGCCGGTTTCCCAACATTCACTGTTTCTACGTTACGCTCCCTTTATCACGTCACAGTTTCCTTCGCTCTCTTCTTTCTCCCTTTCCTTTCGCCGCCACTACTTCGACCATTCACCTCGATTCCTCCTGGAGAGGTTTTTTCTTCTTCACTTTCTATTTCGACACCTCGACCTTGTTGTTTTTCTTGTTTTCAGTCATTCCCTTTCTCTTTAGGTCGCCATGAGTGCCGGAAACTCAATGCTGCCGCGAGCACACCAGGAGCCCACCCCAGACCAGCTCGCCCTCCAGGAAATCGCCGAGGCCAAGAACGGGGACCTCGCCAAGTACCTCATGATTGTCTGCGGTTCAGTGTCGGCTGCCGTTATTATCTGGAAGGTCTGCGAACGCATAATCAGGCTTACTCGACATGTTGCCTGCTTGAACAACGATAAGCAGCGCTACTTCGCCATTCCTTCGCAGAGATTCGCATCTCTCAAGCGCAACCTCCTCTATGCTCCCGTCTTCAGCAAGCGACACAACCGCGAAATCCAGCTTAGCAAGGCCATCAATGTCGGCACTCTTCCCACCCGATTCCAACTGCTTTTCCTGATCGCCTACTTCGTCTCCAACGTTATCTGGTGTGTTATCGACATCGACTACTCCGCCGATTTCTCGGCCGCCTGCGGTGTTATCCGCAACCGTACTGGTGTCCTCTCCACTGTCAACATGGTATGTCTATCACGAACTGTCAAGCAGCTGTGCTCCCTGCATCTAGCGAGCCTTTTTATCACTAACAAAACTTTAGGTCCCTCTGTTCCTGCTGGCTGGACGAAATAACCCTCTTATCCCTCTGCTGCACATCTCATTTGACACTTACAACCTAATCCACCGTTGGTTTGGTCGCATTGTCATCCTCGAGGCTGTTGCTCATACCGTCTCGCACTATGGCAAGAATGGTTGGGTGTTCACACCCCCCTCTGGCAACTTCATCCTGCCGGGTTTCATTGTAAGCAAACTACCTGGTGCCCCGCAATTTGGGTTCTCCCTGTCTTGCGAGCTACCTTCTTATTAACACTCTCCAGGCCACATGCTCGTTTGTTTTCCTCGGTATTCAAGCCTCTAGCCCCCTTCGACATGCCTTCTACGAGGTTTTTAAGGCTCTCCACATCCTTGCAGCCTGCGCCGCCGTTGTTGGACTGTACTATCACTTGTCCGCATCACCGGGTCTGTTCAAGTGGCTCTGCTACCTTTATGGTGTAATTGCCCTCTGGAGTTTCGACAGGACCTACCGCCTTTTGCGTGTCATTCGCTCCCATGTTGGAGGATCGCGCTCCCGAACTATTGTCGAAGCCCTTCCTGGAAACGCGGTTCGATTGACCATGACTTTGGCTCGCCCTTGGAACGCCGCCCCCGGACAGCACGCCTATCTCTACCTGCCCGGTATCAGCTACTGGCAGTCTCACCCCTTTTCTATTGCATGGTACGATGGTGTCGAGGATATCAAGAACGAGCGACTGGCCACTACGAACCAAGATCTGCTTGCCATGCAGCAGCAGCGAATTTCATTCATTATCAGAGGCAGAACTGGCATGACCGACACCCTTTACCAAAAGGCTGTCACTGCCCCCGGAGGACGTTTCGAGACAAGCTGCTTCGCCGAAGGCCCTTACGGTGGCCACCACTCCTTCGATTCCTATGGTACTGTCGTCCTCTTCGCTGGAGGTGTCGGAATTACTCACCCTGTCCCTTATATCAAGCATCTTGTTGAGGGTTATTCCGAAGGTACTGTAGCCGCTCGAAGAATCTTGCTTGTCTGGACCATCCAGACTCCAGAGCATCTTGAGTGGATCCGCCCATGGATGACTGAGATTCTGGGCATGGATAAGAGGAGGGATGTACTCCGTATCATGCTCTTCGTCAGCCAACCCCGCTCGACGAAGGAGATTCACAGCCCTTCATCAACCGTCCAAATGTTCCCAGGGCGGCCCAATATCAACACTCTCTTGGGCATGGAGCAAGAGCACCAGGTTGGTGCAATGGCTGTCACCGTGTGCGGACCGGGTGCCCTCAGTGATGAGGTGCGCCTGGCTGTGCGAAACCGCCAAGATCGATCTCACATCGACTTCATTGAAGAAGCTTTTACTTGGTAAACACTCAGTGGATACAAGGTATTGGGGGAGGGGGGGTATTTTCCGGCTAGTCCAGTCCATAATTCCCGTCCATGAGAGTCTCCATGTCCTTAGGCGTTGTTGGCTCTCAATTCTGAACTTTTTGAGACTTTTCAGTGACTCGGATCCTTTCCGGTCCATCTTTGAACATCTTGCTAAGCAAGTCTCGTTTCTGAGATCAATTTCTTGTACTGTACTTTAGATCGAGGTATTTCTACGCTCTTTTCCCAGTCCTCGTCAGGACTTGCGCACAATATCGAATTATATACGGCCATCAATATTGTTCCTTTGTTCTGTTATTGTGTTGCAATAAAACGCGCTTGTGAGCATGTTAACTATGAAAGTGCGGATGTCGATAGTCAACCCAAACGCTGATTGGGTTTTGTGAGCTTTTAATGGATATCTCGGAATGAAAAATCGCCGACTCTCAACTCTGCACTTAATTTCGATGTCCTGAAGTTTTCCCAAGCGTGTTCTACAAGTCAATCCGACGAGGTGCAGATAAGGTTGAAGATCTTCACCTGCTGTGAGTTTGTTCTCCAACTGTCGCTCGCGGTAGTTGTAGTCTGTGTTATATTGCGCTAGGCCATCTTGGATCAATCTCTCAACGGCAATGATCCTGTGACCCATTTAAATAGTCACCTCGGCGGGTGACCGAACGTGCTGACTCTGTTCCCCAGAAAATATAATCACTTGACCTCCTGCTCTGAGACACGGAAGCCCATCTTCCTGGCAAAGTCGAGCACTGGGCTCTAGTGCAAATTCTGTGAAGGCTGGAGATGATCTAGAGCAATCTGAGTAGGGAATATTGATACTGTTGGTATTTTTGTGAATTGTGATACGGTAGCAGCCATGCACATGTCATCCTCTGAGAACTCAGAACTCGGGTGGCTGGGGTCTCACCCTGACCCGCCTAGACCAACCCCTGGTCTCTCCACAAGCAAAAGCTGAGGTACATCGATTTGGCTCAAGCATGTACCTCGAGGTAACGCGTAACGCGTCGCACTCAATTAGCACCTGAGCACCTGAGATGGACCGAGCGCCTAATGCCTAATGCGCGAGTGCATACGGTTTAGTGAAGCAAGACCTCCCTCCGCGTTCGGACTAGAAAGAGACCGAACCCTGCATGTACTCGCTTGGCTCCGCCTTTGAGCTTATCAGCTCTTTGTTCAGACTGTTATCAGCCTGGCCTTCTCTGCCGCCTCATCCTCCATCCTACACACTCTTCACGAGTATCAATTACTGAAGTCAGTCCACCGTTGACCGGCTGTCTCATCATCATGGCGTCCCGAAGCCTTATTCCGTTTCTTGTAGCCATGATGCTACTCACGGGTGTTTGCAACACCCTGTTGACTAAGTATCAGGTATGACGACATGCGCATCCGCTATCCCGCGAGTTCTCAGCAGAGCTGCAACTGATTCACCTTTCTGTAGGACAATCAATGCGTCCGCAACTGTGGTCCCGATGACAGCCCGAGGAAGCGCGCTTTCTTCAACCAGCCAGTGCTCCAGACGGCGCAGATGTTCATCGGCGAGATGGGCTGCTGGTTGGTTGTTGGCATGATGACACTCTGGCGTCGATTCAAGGGTTCTGCCCCAGAAGAACGAGGCTACCAAGCTGTTGGTAACGAAGACAACGGTCATCCGGTAGCTGAGCCCGAAGCCAACGATCGTACAAAACTCCTGCACACTGGTCAATCCGTACTGAGGGGGTACCGCATTACTTTGCTTGCTCTACCTGCTATTTGCGACATCTGCGGCACTACACTAATGAATGCCGGACTTCTTATGGTTGCTGCATCCATCTATCAAATGACCCGAGGCGCTCTGGTTCTGTTTGTCGGTCTCTTTAGCGTTATCTTCTTGAAGCGGCACCTGCATCTCTTCCAGTGGCTCTCCCTCCTGGGTGTTGTTTTGGGAGTGGCTGTTGTAGGACTGGCTGGAGCCATTTGGCCAGACGAAAAGCCTGAAAATTCTATTGGGCAGCCAGATGAGGACTCGATGAAAGATGGTGGCCTGTCGGACGCTACGAGGGCCATCGTTGGCGTGTTACTCATTGCAGGTGCTCAAATCTTCACAGCCACCCAGTTTGTACTTGAAGAATGGCTTCTGGAGAGATCCTCAATTGAGCCGCTCCGCGTAGTTGGCTGGGAGGGCATCTTTGGCTTCAGTGCTACGCTTCTAGCAATGCTTGTCTTGCATGCTACTATCGGCTCAACTGACGCTGGCCGATACGGATACTTTGACATTGTTGAGGGCTGGCGCCAGATGACTGAGAACAAGCAGGTCCTCATGACAAGCTTCCTCATTATGATCAGCATCGGGTACGTGTTTTCTCGTAAAAAATCCTGTAGTCAGAGACTAATTTTGACAACAGTGGCTTCAATTTCTTTGGCTTGTCTGTCACTCGAAGCGTCAGCGCTACTTCTCGATCTACCATCGATACTTGTAGAACACTTTTCATCTGGATCGTTTCCCTTGGTCTAGGCTGGGAAACTTTCAAGTGGCTACAGATCGTTGGTTTCGCCTTGCTTGTGTACTTTACTTTCCTGTTCAACGGCATTGTTCAGCCTCCCTTTGAGTTCCTCAGGGTCCCTGATGAGGAGATCGAGGAACTGTTGCCTGAGGAGCCCATCGAACATCGTTAAACTGAGACCTCTATCGAAATGCTTGGATATGCAGGGTTGATCTATGGATAGGAAGTCACTTATATAGTTTGGGTTGGCGTCCGGGTTTTGAGTCTAGCATGTGATTGAATAGTTGACCGCATTAAAAGTTGCACTAGCCAACACCAAACCCCCTATAGACCCTCATTGCAAAGGTGAAACAAGTGCTTTAGCCTACCTAGGTACATCCAACGCCCTAACGCATGTCCGATAAAAACTCCACAAGACAAACAGCAGCCTACAATCATGACATTGCTACATGCCTTGCATACTAGGCCCTCAAGTAACATTGCAAAGCAGTTCAGCTTCGAGGATGAACTTGCCCTCCTTGTACTTCTCTGATGATTCGTAGGCTTTATCGTACTTCCATCCAACCGTCTCCTTGCACTGGCGACATGCAATATCACGGACGACGTGTCGACCAGTCGTCATGTTACGTTCGTTCGGGGGACCCGTCTCGATATTGACAACGTTGTGGAAGAGGTAGGCCTTGCCATGCTGGCCGCGGAAATTCTGAACCTCGTATTAGCGGCGACAGTGCTCTGAAGGGAGCAGGGATATGAAGAGGATTAGAAGCACATACTCTACTTATGATGTCCTCGTGGTTGGCAAGATGGGCCTTACATATCTTGCAGCCGTAGATTTTGGTGCTGCTAAGGTAGGTGTTGTAAGCCAGCCCCATGATGCGGGGCTCTACGACGAAATAAGTTGCGGTTCCGGTCTAGAGTTCTAACAGTCGGCGGTAAGAGTTAAATGCTCAAAAGAATAGAGACGTTATGATGCAACGTTGATCTTGGTGATAGTCCACAGGTGCGAAGTGATGGTGAGCAGTGGAGAAGAGTTACTGAGGTGTGTGTTACCTCTGGAATGGCACGTCATGGGGCCGGAGTCAGGTAAGCAGGTACGTACTCTGTACGTCTCTCTGGGTGAGGCGACCCGCCCGGGGTTTGGTGGGCAGGTGGGGTCTTATGTGAGATAAGGGTCTCGCTTGATCAAAGACTTGAAATAGAGGGCTTTGATAGAATTTCCTTCCCAAGCTCTCATTCTCGGTCGGCACTGAGCTATTATACTTGGATCGAGCGGTAAGTCACTAATGTTGGTCAAGCCGCAGCCATGTATGATATGCCTGCTGTGCTGTGGTGAGGTCCCACATGTGATATCTTGCTGTGGTCATCAGTTATTGTCAATGTATCACGAAAGATGGTTCCTTGCCGGGTATTCACATCTTGTAATTGCTTCATCGGTAGGCTCATTAAACGTCTGCCCGTTACTGTATGAATGAACAAGGCGGGCATAAAAGCAGTAAAACCACCTAACTAATATCCAACTCAACATTCGCCTTCACGCCTATTCGTATCGGTAAGAATGTGGTATGTTGTCCCTTATTTCTTTGCCTTTTTGTTCTTCTTTGCCTCTTCAGCAGCCAGGTTCTTGTCCTTGATGTTGTTGAAATGCCACACGCCACGTTCTCGATCTTGTTGCAAAAGCTTCTGATCATCGTCGCTAATAGGGACGCCTTCAATGCCCTTGACCTTCTTTCCTTCAATAAACATGACGAGTCCTCCGATGGCAGCAACTATACAAGCGAGTGCAACAAAGAGACCAGTGGACCAGCTGGGACGATCGTAACGGTTCAAACCCCACATGAAACCAGATAAAACGCACTGTAAGAACGTATTCCATACCATCAACCATATGACAATGTCCATTCTTATGATGGGTGTCGGCGGGGCGCGTACTCCAGTCAAGGGAGCGTCAGGAATCTTGTCTTCGGGGAATGGGCACGCAAGCGATGAGCTGAGTTCGGGTGATTCCGAAATATTATGGGGGCCTATCTGAGGGTCAAGCAGATCGGATCCCGGAAGACGGAACCATCCTCGGTGGATGCCCGCCAAGCGTCGAAGGGCGACTTCCTTCTTCTGCAATCGATACTGAAGCAGGAAATAAAGATCGCGGAAGCGCCAAGGAGCAAGCCCAAAGCCAGTAACGCAGAAGAGAGCATTCAGAATTTGAGAATCCCATTCGATCCACTTCCGCCTAGGAGAATTGATATCGTTACAAGTCGGGACGCACATGGCCGGTGAAGCATTGCTGAGTAACTTGTTAGTAAACTCGTCAATGATCAAAATAGAGATTCGAAAGAGTATCCTTACCAAAGCAGCAAGAAGAGCATGCCTCCCCAGGCGACAACATTAAGGCCATATAATGTAACAAGAAAGCCTGTAGGCGTTATGACGTAGTGCCAGAAGGCAATCAGCCCAAGCTTTGTAGACTGTCCGGCTGAATGTTTGGGCGGGAAATGATATCCATTGTTGAAAGGAGCGGCTGCTGCAGGCTCTCCAGTGAAATTTCGCCCGGGAGAAGAGATACTCGCGTTGGCCTTCTCTTCAGGGGCCTCTTCGTTAACAATGGGAAATGTGTTCGGTCTGGACGAATCCCCAAGAGCCCGGCCTGTTTGCATCGGTATCGAGGTATCTGACGGTCTCCGCGCCACGGTCTGTCGCGAGAATATAGATGATGCGATGGTCCCTGTGGCAGCCATAAACCCTTCTGGAGGGCCGGAAACTTCGAAACTTTCGGAAACTCTACGAAGACGACCGGTCAAAGATGAAGATGCCGCTGGACGGTTTTCGATAGACGACGGGGTTGTTGGATTGATATCGGATGATGCATTGTCGAGACTTGGAAACGGCTCGGTATCTCTTCCATTAGAGGAAGGCTCCCCAGAAGTTGCCATTGTGGCTGTGCTACCTTGGCGACCTCAATCAGGGTAGAGAGCTGCTATTGAATGACGAGTGTTGAGTGTGATATTGGGTATTGACTATTGAGTGGTTCAGCAAGATGTACTTCAAGGGTATTAAAAGAGAAGAAAGGGTATGCGATTGTGATCCACATGAAAGCGCCCAGTAACGGTGGGACTGGGCCATTTATCTAGATCAGCAGCAGTCTAATGGGCGCTACTTGGAGCTTGAATGTGCGTGAGCAGGGGTACTCTCCTCGGTTTACGGAACCGCGGGACGTGCGTGCGCTGTCCATTGCTGGTGGACATAGTGCCCAGCAGCTACCAGCAGCCAGAGAGAGATACGCAAGTCTAACGTATTAAGATGGAAACCTAACTCATCTAGTTACGCATGCCTAACTAGTGCTGAGCAAACTGCAAGTTGAGGTTACGTCCATAAAGTACCTGAGCTCTCCACTTTTCAATATCTCCTAATATTATCCACCTGCCACCTTCAGTTTATCGCTTGGTCCATAAAAAAAAAAGTTAATCTCTACTTCGTCCAAAGGCCTAGAACCTGCATTGATCATAACCCTCCAGTACCACCAGGCTTGCTAGCAATCTGACGTTTGCTGCCGCACTTGGGATACTCGTCGATTTCCTGCCCTGCAACATTGTGCCTGAGACCAGCCAAGCCACACTTCGCCCCTTTCCGCGGATACAGTGTCTGCGTATGCACTGGACCTCGCCTCTCCTTGGCACTCATTACGCGGACATATAAAACGTCAGCGATATAATCGGCATGGATCCCCAAAGTGGCCCAGTGGCAGACGTCACTTCGACAGTTTTATACAATCTGCAACATCAGCATGATTGGGTCTCCCTCAAAGCTCATCAAACGGCAACTCGTCGACCTTTGATCAGAGGTTTACCGCCGCGGCGACTCTACATTCACCCCGATGATCAGATTGCTGCATTAGAACGTGAGAAGGCTACAGGAGAGCCTCTGGATCAAACACCGGAGTACGAATGGGTATTAGCAGTGCATCCCGAAGAGAAATGGACTATCAAGGGATTCTCTGAGATTTTTGATTCCATCGAGCACGAAGGCCCACGGGAGAAGAGACTCGTACTGGCAACGGTGCATAAAGATTCTACAGTTGTTTACTATTTGATGCACGAGGGCATGGTCAAGCCTCGACAAAATTGATTATCGGCTTCGTTCTTCCAAGCTGCCTGGTTGTGTCACAGCGTGAAAACCACTTTCTGCGTCTTGCGCTGCTCGAAGAGAGTATATCCTTCAGGGGCTTGGTCAAGCGGCATGATATGATCAAACAAGAACCTATCGTTATTCTCAGCTGGACAAACACTCTTGGATGGCCATTCAAGGACCTACCCAACTTGATCTTGCTTCTGCTGCAACAATTCGAGAGCTTCGTCGAAAACGCTGCGAACCGGGCAGCGACCCATCTGCACTCGAATATTCTTCCTGCAATAGGATCAGCACGTCAATCTTCTTCAAGTCATGTAGTCAGAACTATCACAAAAGGCCACAGACGTATACGCTTCGTCGCCCGTCCACGGAATCTACATAGATGATGGTTAGCTCATTTCCACTGATCAACATATTAATCTGGCATCAGACCTCCTTGTTGTGGACACCGATGCTGCTAATGGCACCGAAAGGTCGCACAATATCAAATGCCGTTCTCAAAGCTGGCGCCTGGCCAACAACCTCTACTACCATGTCGGCGCCTCGTCCTTCTGTCACCCCCTTTATTCTGGCCTCTAGTCCCGCTCTGTCAGTCTCGAAATTGAGGGGCTCTGCACCAAGCTTGCGGGCTTGCTCCAAACGGTTGTCCACACTATCGATCGCAAACAGGTGGCGAGGCTTGAAATGAGTGGCCGCTAGGATAGCACAGAGTCCGACAGGACCACAGCCTATGACGACTATTGTAGCATCTTCAATGTTTTGTGAAGAGACCAACTCCATGGCACTCCTAACACCATAGAACCCCGTGGGGAAAATGTCTGCCATGAGTAGGAGAGCCTGGTCCGAGATAGTGCCCGGAGCTTTTACTGCTGTCCCATCAGCCATAGGAACCCGAACGTACTCGGCTTGTCCTCCGTCGAGGGTCTCACTGCCGAATAGCTGGCTCTCGAGACAACGGGCTGAGCAACCGTTGTTACAGAAGAAACAATTGCCACTACAGTTGCTGGTGAGTATGATTGCGGGGCGATGATAGAGGGGCTCACCAAGATGCCGTGAATGGGGCAACGACCTTGTCGCCGATGTTGATGGTTCTTACGGCTGAGCCAATCTTGACAACAGTTCCAGTGAACTCGTGTCCCATAATGAAGCCAGTGCCTGATGGCTGGTGACCACGATAGATGTGAAGCTCACTAGGAATTCGGGTCAACTGATGATTCCACGCGTTGAGTACACTGGAGCCCTTACGATCCGCATAGCCCAGCGGCATGTACTTTAATGATAACATCCCTCTCTTCGCGAACTATGTGAAGTCAGTGTACTGCACTGTTAAATAATACAGAAATTCAGGTTGAGTGGCTTGGACAACTAACTCTGAGGCACTGGTCGGTCCTGAACAGAAATTTTGTACAGACCGTCGAAAACGACAGCCTTCATTGACGGTGGTAGAGACATGATATGTGATGCTGAGACTTATCTTGCAGCGTATAACTAGATAATGGTGGTGTGAGTTAGAGCCGACTACAGTTGGGCAGTTTGGTTAGTGTGGTGACAATTCCTTTCACCAGGCTGACTAGTCTCCGCCAAACGATATCGTGGACTTGGAGTGATGCAATTAATCAAGGAAATGATCACAGGATTTTATAACAAAGCTACTTACCTACCTGGGTCGTGTGGGGTTGGCTGCGAGTTCCGTCATCGGCAAAATATGGTCAAGGTTGGTGGAGAATCAAAGAGCTGTCAACACTACCTCAGGTACCTTAACGTACGAATACCCTGAGATTGATGAGCCAATATACTGGGTTTCAAGTTGACGTATATAATAACTCAACATCTGAAGCCATCAAGTGAGGCAGTTTTAGCGAAAGAGTTTTTCATTGTTGTATGATTTAAGGAAATTCACAATAAGTGCCATCGGACCTTGTCGTGTGCTTGACGGACGGTTTATTTCGGCATCACTGTAGCAGCTGCGGCGCAGACGTGTAGCTGTGAAATGAGGTCAACGACCAGTTCTTGGTACTGAAACGCATGACAAGAATTGTCCAGTTCAGTCAATAAGAACGCTTGTATACCCCAGATGCGACAATTACCATATCGCACTAAGTTAATTTGGTCGACTCCAGAGATAAATACTACTTAAGTTCTCGGCCAACTACCCTGTGGTAGTTGAGTCAGTCACACATCAAAATGCAAGCTAAAAACCGGAACACCCTCAACTAGGTCTAGGCAAGTAAGTTGGGTATGTGCCTGATTAACGAAGAAGCTAAATTATTGGCCACACCAAATGTCAACTGACAGTTCCGCCCAATTTCGATATGGAGCTTAGAAGTCGCTGCGTCATTTATGGCGTGAATTTCTGTAAGATTTCTAGAACAAAGAAGACCCCATAATGTTATCTACATACCTACACACATGTTGAACCTTCACTTAACTACTGACTGTACTGAGGAAATACACCAGGGTGCGTTGGCTGCAGTCAGCTCCCGCGGCCGGCAACGCAGAAGCGGTCACCCCCAGGATAGGATGAGAGCCGCTTTCTGTGGGCGGATCGTGGAGCGCCCAATGACAAGACAAGACAGAACTTTTCCAATCTTGCGACTCAAAAAAAGGGCCCAGTCGAGACACGGACAGTGCAGTGGGTAGCAATTGCACAGTAGGGTATACCCCACATTGAGCACCTTGTAAGTATCCACCTCCGTATCCACTTCCCCTCGTCCTGCCGACTCCTGCGGCTGGGGCAGTCAACTTGGAGTGGATGAAGTCTCCGGGGTTAACCAATGAAATTACAGGCTTTACGGCGGGACAGTCCGCTAGATGGCGTTGAGTGCGCGAGATATTTCAGTGTCAGACGAGGCGGCTCTTTTTGGCTCGGCATAGATCATCACGCCTAAATTCTTCCGAGGAACCTCAATATGGGTGAGTTATCGATGCCATGCATTAAGATAAGACAAGAAAAGAAGAGAAGAGAAGAGAAAGAAGTATAACAACAAGACTGACAGTAGCGTACGACGGGACAAATTGATCAAACCTTTAGATATTGCCAACTTGGCCTCGCGTTGATGCATCACACATGTCGGCACGGCAGTGGACATTGAGGCTTAGACGGGTGACTCCAGTGGGGAATCAAGAGAGGGGGACGGAGGCCTCGGCGGATGCATGCTGAATTCTACCTGTTCCCTCTTAGGTTTTTCCTTTTTTCTTTTTCATTTTTCCTTTTTGAAAAGAGGGAGGCTTGGTGGTACACGCTACCTACATAAACCTCGTCCCAAAAAAAGATCCAATGAATATGCATGTAATTATTAGTATGGCGCCGCGGCGCTGTGTCGCCGGCGCTGGTAGAGTACCATACTGCCCTCTGTTAGTAAGTTGCAGGGCCCAGTCCAGCGGCAACAGCAATCACAATCACAACCGCAACAGCAGAGCAGAGCAGAGCCCCATCCGGGGCCCCCTGTTTTCGGCCGACCTACCACATGTTACAGATAGCCAAGGGCCGATTATTCACCACCTTCTTACCCCATCCTTTCCCCCATACCATGCCATGCCATGGATGCGGGCATTCGAACCCTTCTAACCTCCCTAGGACCCTAGCCCCGGCGAGTCCCTTTCCCATTTCTACTTCCACTTCCCAATCCAAGCTTCGACGCGGCGTAGCCTGTTGAATTTGGCACTGTACGTGCCGCACGCTGCACCGTAGTATAGTCTGCTCTGTATCCGTGCCATTGTCTGTAGTGTCTCCTCTAACTACTTCAAACCCCGTAACCCGGTGTCAACGGGTGGAGGCATTCTCCATACTCACTAGGAAGGAGGAGTAGCAATGTACGGTACATGGAGAGAGATAGGGCTCCAGTTCCCAGGAATAGCAAATACATCCAATCCCCCACGATTTTGCTCCGTGATCCATACTCCGCACTCTTTCCTTGAAATAACTCAGTGCATCGAGTTCTGCTGCCATAGAGCTCCCTCATATCTCACTTCCAATATTTAGCAGTGTCTCGCCTCACCCACTGGCTGTTGCACACATCGACGCCTCAGGTCTGACCTCAAGGTAACCTTGCCAATCAAGGCCCCGGTACCTCTGCAATATCATCTTGCTTGGTCTTACTGGCCACAACGCCTGGTTCAAACGATACCTGGATATCACCTCCGCTTCTCCTCTCTGTTATCGCGCAAGCTCTCATCTGGAACAAGTATCGAGTCGACAAAGGCAGGGTCTCCGGAACAACGCGCATTGCGACGAGTAGAAATACCACCCGTATTTAGGCACGCTCTTTTCGCATTCAGCCTGGGCATAGTTCACCGCATTTACGCCGCAAAATCCCACATGATCTGCGCTTACAGCCATTTTCGCGACTGACAACCAACCTCAATTTGTCCCGACGATCATTTGTGTCAAGGTCTTTGTGTTACTCCGGCGTCGCCCTGAACGGCCACCCATCATTTATATTGAGAGGCGAACGTTAGTGTACGATCCATCGCCAGCAAGTCGTCTGCACAGAGTTGCGCGCGCGCACTTTCTACCAAGTTCACGGCCTCATTCGACCGGTAACTCTTGCGCATCCTCCGTCCTATTGAAGTTGCTTTGGTTGCGCAGTCGGTGCTTACGTCGTACCACGAGTATTTGCCCCGGTGCAAGATCCGGCTAACCGACTGAGAGCCCCCCCGAACGCTTTAACCCCCGTGAGGGGCCATGGCGAGTTGAGCAACCGCCGTCAACGCGACAACCATGACCACAGCTACGCAGCACCACCAGCACCAACCATCGCAGCCTCCTTTCGGCTTCGCAGCCGATACATACGATCCAGATGAGGTGGTTCCTCACAGTCCCCTCATGACCCCGCTTCATCCTAATATCGAGCCCTCTCCAAGTCCTCCCCTATATATACCTGCAACTCAAGTCAGTCTGAGTCCTTCCTCTACCGACGGTCGCGACAAGTCTAATCGCCACAAGGTTCATCCGACATCCGGGGATGCTGTCTTAGTCGCATATCTCGACAACGGACGGGACCCCGATATAGCTCGCGCAGCCGGCCGTCAAAGTCTTCCGTACGATGAGGACTCACCAGACGAAGAGCCGCGCCAAGACAGGCCTGCCGACAGCAACCTCATGAGCGGGCCATTACTCCAGCATCTTGCTGCAGACGCCCTTCAGGCTGCTTCTCTGGCCACAGCACCACCATCTCTCGCAGCCTCAGTACCCAAAACGATACCCGATATATCTATACCGACCGGCCAGCTTTCCATTCACGACGAGCCTCCGGTTACCAGTATATCTACACCACGATATATTTCTGGCAACAGAGTCACTTCGCCACTAACTGCTCCATCCAGCGGTCCCCTGCCACCGCTCCAACATGGAGTTTGTGCACCAGCAGGCGAGATCAAAGAGACCCCTACATCACAATCCCTTCCATCCCTACGTTCCACCTTTGGTGACTTTAGAGAGCTAGCTCCCGAACGTCTATCTGAACCAGACCTAGGACGTGCCCCATCAGGTCCAGCCTCGGCTTTCCCTACCTCACCAGCTGGAAATCTGGGGCACCGGTTCAGTTTAACCACCAATCTCCCATCATCACCTCGTTCACCACCTGATGGATATCGAACGCTATCGCCACACTCTGCGACGAGTGGTATTCACTACTACACGACAAATAGCACACACCCTCGTGCTCCGACAGAATATAGCAGTAGCAATGCTGGCGAAACTCCAAATACCGATCATTCCGCCTCCACGCCTGCCACATCCACTTCAATAAACTCAACCTCGATTACCGATCGAATGAGCATCGATGGGATCACACATCCGCAACCGCTTTCCGGTTCGTATACTTGTACAGTGAATGGGTGTAATGCTGCGGCGTTTCAGACTCAGTATCTTCTCAACTCTCATATGAATGTGCACTCATCTATACGGCCACATTATTGTCCAGTTAAAGGATGTCCAAGAAGTGAAGGGGGAAAAGGCTTCAAGCGAAAGAATGAAATGATAAGGCATGGTCTGGTTCATGACTCTCCAGGCTATGTTTGCCCCTTTTGTCCTGATAGGGAACATAAGTACCCGCGCCCAGATAATCTACAGCGGTATGTTAGCCTCCAAGTTGATCTTAATAATCTTGAAAGATCTTTACTCAGGGGTTTGAACTGACAGTGGCCTTCGATAGACATGTTCGCGTTCATCATGTAGACAAAGACAAAGACGATCCGCAGCTTCGGGATGTACTCGCTCAACGACCCGATGGACCCAACCGCGGTCGAAGACGACGTGGTCCACCATCCTAAATGACGGCCATGGACCAATGGTTCCGGATGCTATATGCGGCTTTTAGACAGGCCCAAGCAATGATTTTACGCCAAACCTAAATGTCATGAGGGATGCCCCTTTCTTTTGGTGTTGTATGTACGAGTACGAAGCGATGGATAAGTTGAATGATTTCAGACTTCTTTTGTGTTATCCTTTGGTGGAGTGAGGCCGGAGGAGTGCAACCCAGGCGTTCAGGATCCCAAATACCCCGTTGGGTCAGTTTTCGTTCGTCGTTTCAACTCTCAGGAGTATACCATTCAGGCCAGAGTGGCGTTGGCTAGCGAAATAGCGTATAACAAACATGTCGAATCGTTGACATGCAGCACAATGAGATTTTCAACATATACTTTTCGGTTGTTGACCAATGCGCCTTATCATTCATTGTTTGAGCTTTGCGCGAGGGTGCGTAACAGCAGCGTGGCAGACAGTTGTGTTGTGCGATTTTCAATATGCTGATCTGGCAGCTTGTTTAAAGGAGTGCCCAGGACCCCACGTTAACAGGCCCATCGCTATGAATCTCTATTTCGATGTATTCTCCTGCTTGCGGCGTGCCCATACTCTCAACCACTAACCACATACCCTCCCGCTGTATTCTTGCCGGCTCCATATCTAGTTCAGGAGTCCGCACTATAGTTTTGAGTTCTTCATATTCACCGTCACCCGACGTTGCGACCGTGGTCCGCTCAGGATCCCATCCATGAGCCACAGAAACTCGTATCATCAGAGTGGACGATGGTCGATTGTTAGGATCCGAGCCTGGACTGATGACGCTTCGCGCAGCCACACTCATTCGGGTCAACCAGGTAGCCGAGAGCTGTGCACGCCTGACTTCTTCTCCGTCTGACAGTCTGAACGGGGCAAGTGCCATGCGCAGTCTCCCGGCAGCATCAGCAGGGACAGGCTGTATTGTTACGGCTGTCATGGATGAGATACGAAGGACGAACTCAGCAAGTTGGCCTGCGTCAAAGGTCGAGCATACTACAGTGTACATCCCAGCATCGACATGAGGGACGTTTGCAACTGCACAGCCCCTCCGATATTCGCCTGATGAACCTGCAAGATCTCGAACCTTGAGGGTCTGCACCCGCCTGCCCTGGGACCAAACTAGGTCGATATGTACATGGACATCTTGCATATTAGTTGAAAGTAGGATAGACAGAGGCCCTGGTTGTGCGATTGATAGCTTGTACTGAGGGTTTGTAGCGTATGTCGTGCAAGCCGCGCTACCTCCTGCGGTCCGCCTAGTCCACGAGCCAGTAACTTCTTTTGTGCGCGTCATCGTGTCCTCGGCCTCGTTGACTACGCACTTGTCTTGCGATAAGAAAGAAAGAGTAAGCGTGTACTTTGACAGCGGAAATTCGTGTTGGTCAATGACGATGGTATATCGTTTCTTTGGACTTGTGTCCAAACGTGCAAGGGTCTGCGGTGAGTCGACGTAAGGTCCACGATATACATCTCCATCACCCACTTGCACCTTATAGCCGTCATTATCAAAGACAAGGATACTCATATAGCCGAGTTTTCCAGAAACTGCTGCCATTGTGTCATTCCTATTCTGAGCAATCTCCAGCTCGGCGTCCACGAAGTGCCTGCTGACAAGGATCCAAATTGGCCCACCGGTGTGTGATTGAAGTGAGTATTGTGGGTTGCGCACTAGGGATGAGGACAATCCCGGAGGAGGCATATGCCAGGTGAAGTGGTGATTTTGTCGATGAGGGAAAAGCGCGGGGTTCCAGTTCAAATACATCGACTCAAAGTGTTGGAAGACATCTTCCAGGGTCATCCAGAACGAGCCGGCAGCAGATGGACGAGGTTCGTGTTGTGAACTAGACATTTGCGAGGTCGATGATCCAGCATTGAAAGGTTGAGCAATGCCTCCTTTCCAAACTGGACCGTCACACCAAGGATTCTTTACCAAGAGCCGTCGGCTATCGCCAATCATCTCCAGGTCCATGATGGCATAGTCGTGCTCTCCGATAAGACCCAGAAGGTCCTCTTCTTCCGCAGAAATCCGCCCAGTCCCTAGCGTGACCACCACATTCTCGGAGTCATGTGCGTTCTTGATTCGCCTCCACAGCCTATCCATCTCGAGGTCTTCCCTATCATAGCAATTGAAAGGTGAGTCTATGCCTTGAACCAACGAAAAAGGCGTGGTGAACGGGAAAATGGGAGTAACGTGATCAGGAGTGCTCACCTTTGAAGAAAGATTTGTTCTGGAATCCATCCAGTAAGTACCCAAAGGTCTGTGCCTGAATTGCTCCCTGGAAAGTCATAGCCGCCTCGAACTTTGAGATAGGCTTTCTCTAAAAGGGCGGGCCAGATCAGCTGAGGGTTGAGCCGGTCAACAACGTAAAGAGTCCGATCAGTGATGGAAGAGGGAAGTCGTTCATCAATCACAACACGGCGGAAGCAGCCGTTGAAATGCAATTTCAGCACATATTTGCCAGAAGCAGATACTTTAGGCATGCCTTTTGAATTGTCGAATGGATACAAGATGGACGAGAGAATCTATTGGATTATGTCAGTCAGCAGTGACATGAAGTTAAGTCTCAATGACGTTACCAAGTTTCGACCCATCAAAATGCGCATAGCGGCGCATAAACTGGCGACCACAGAGCAGTCAGTGGTCACGTCTTGAACAAGATCACAGCCGCTGCTAGAGTTCATGAAAGCCTCATCGTCTATTTCAGTACCGGGGTGAAGATCTCGGGGGCGTTTCCAGCCGCCGAAAGTAGCAGCTTGCCTGGGCGACAAAGTGAAGGTAGCATTGTCGCTGTATCAAAGTCAGCTACAGTCGGATTGACGCTCGGAGGGGATTCTAACGTGAAGGGCTCCTCTCCCGGAACAAGTTGAAATTCTCGATCGGAGGGTTCATTTGACCATGGAGGGAACATATTACCATGTAGGCGTGAGGTTTGCAACAAGATGCTGGGGGTCTGCGTGAGCTCGGCTTTGAGCTTCTCTGCCTGAGCAATGAGTTGTTGACATTTCAATCGTAGACGAGTAGCATCCTTCTTGTTGGCAGCCTCCCCAGCAGCTCGCATATACAGCTCGGCCGCTAGAACAGTATGATCGAGGGCCGCTTGGCCACTCGATGTTCGAATGAGCGACTCAGTGGCCTGAGGTCTAGGGTTAGTCGATTGATGTAGCCATGGGTCCTGTCATGAATCCTCAATGCAGGAATGAGGGGGAAACTATATATACAAATCATGTATATGGTATCGCTTACCTGAGCTCTCTTCTCCATTGCTGTTTTACTGAAACATCGCCTCTAGTTATTGCCAGGTTTCATTGACGGTCAGAGTCCAAACAATGTTTGAGACTGTAGAGCCCCGCGGCGGGGGCAGTTGGTGACTGCGCCCATCTATTCGCATACTCCACCTGCGTGAGGTCTCCAATCTTGGACGGAAATAGTGATTATAGTGGGCTATCCACCTGGGTTTTCTTAGACGAAGAACTCATAAAAAGTGCATGTTTCATTTGGTACAACTCGATCTGGAGACATAACGTATGTCTTCCTCCCTCTAAACATTTTTCACCTATGACAGTTTCTCAGAACAGGCCGTCCACGTGCTTCAAGCAGTACTACCTATACATGAACCTCAAATCTCAGGCATGATCCAGTCAACTAGGTACCTCCCTCACTGCCAACACACAATAGAGATAGGGAACGACTGATAACAGGAATGCGCACCATCATTACATTATAACCGTCATGCATCGTTTAGCACATCCTGCCCCCGAATTGCGGAATACAACCTGAATGTATAGTATCTGTAGGTAGACCGCAGACACAAGCTCACTAACCGAGGTTTCAAGCCGCGGGTCGACCAAATCACAGGCGGGGGGCCACCAATCTACCGAGACCGGTGGACTACCTCGGCCCCGATGGCGGATCGTTTAGCTTTTGATAATGATGCGCCGGCCCAGGTAAAGCCCAACCTCGCAACAGACATCAGTGTGAACTGGGTCTATCAGTTGCTTGAGGCGCACGACACAGCTTTTGTCCATATTAAGATAAAACTTGATTATATCACATCATGGCTGCGCAATCAAAGCCTGAGATCTCCCCCTGGGGTCGCGCCGTGGCCGGAGCTACAGGAGCTGTTCTAGCTAACGCGCTGGTCTATCCTCTTGACATGTAAGTTAACATCACCCGATACTATATTTATTCCTGGAACCGATACTAACCATGCCACAGCGTCAAGACTCGGCTTCAGGTTCAAATCAAGCCCGATCCTACGAAAGGCCCACTTCCTACCGACGAACCACACTACACTTCTACGTGGGATGCGATTTCGCGTATTGTTGCCGATGACGGAATTAAGGGACTTTATGCTGGTATGAATGGTTCTTTGATCGGTGTTGCGTCGACCAACTTTGCCTACTTCTACTGGTACACAGTTGTTAGGACATTGTATTTGAAGTCTCGCAAGACGGACGCGAACCCTTCGACACTCATCGAGCTTTCTTTGGGTGCTGTCGCAGGAGCCATTGCTCAGGTTTTCACGATTCCCGTTGCGGTAGTTACCACACGTCAGCAGACGGCCAGCAAAAGCGACCGAAAAGGACTCATAGCCACAGCTCGTGAGGTTGTCGATGGCCCCGATGGTGTGTCAGGTCTCTGGCGCGGTTTGAAGGCTAGCCTTGTTCTTGTCGTCAACCCTGCAATCACTTACGGCGCGTACGAGCGGTTGAAGGAAGTATTGTTTCCAGGGAAGACGAGCCTGAGACCAGGTGAAGCATTCCGTAAGTCTGCAATATGGAGCATCTATCTAGAGCTGTTTTAACGTTTCTGGCAGTATTGGGTGCTATGTCTAAAGCACTTGCGACAATCGTAACTCAGCCACTTATCGTGGCCAAGGTTGGCCTCCAGTCTAAGCCTCCCCCAGCTCGAAACGGCAAGCCCTTTACTAGTTTCGTGGAAGTCATGAAGTTTATTATAGAACATGAGGGTGTGCTAGGGCTATTTAAAGGCATCGGGCCACAGATCTTGAAGGGACTTCTTGTTCAAGGTATCTTGATGACAGCAAAAGAGAGGTAAGACGTCTCGATTCCCACCTGCTTACAATGGCTAACTCTGTTTAAAGGGTCGAACTGATGTTCATCCTTCTGATCCGATATATTAAGTCCATCCGTCTACAGAAATTTAGCAAGACCGCAGAGAAGACCGCAGCGGTTGCAGCAGCCCACAGCGTTGGTGCCAAGCCAGTGACAATGACTACCTAGGTAGTTGACAACTAATCCTGGGAAATAGTATTGGTGTTTGGGAAACTGGGATTCTGGAAAGTGGAAATAGAAACGGATAGGTGTTTTGTGTTCGTGCATTCTGCAATAGTAATAAACGTTTACTATTGCTACCAAGTGGACGATACCGAACTGTCTTGGCGCCATATTGAGTATGTATGCTCATTGAGGCCATATTGAGCACATGTCAATGCAACATGAAGCATGAAAAGAACCAATCATATTATCGTCATGTGCTATAGATTCATCAACTAATATGAATCGTCTGTGGCTTATCGGGTCTGTAGTATGGCTTATGTGCGATTGGGGAACAGATAGATAAGTGGGTGACATAATGGATGAGCCTCACCTTGTGTGATCAGTGTGCCATCAACAGACCCGCAGATATCAGTATCGAGCAGACTCTAGATATTGAGCTCTCGGTATCTGGGGCTAAACCATCACGATCGCGATACATGCCTGTTAAGTGGGTACCTATCAAAGCACGTGCGAGCCTGCCCTCCGCCCGTCATTAGGTCAGCAGGCCCCACAGCGTTTCCCTCTAGGGCTTGAGGCTGTATTCGCACACAAATCTACCTTTCTCCTTGCAACTTCGTGATCTGTCTCCGTCGACACAGGGAATCAATCAGCAGCAATGGCGAGTACGTGCGAACTTAATAGGAAGTTCCATAAGGGATTATCAGGTTACTGACACTGTTGCAGAGTCAAAGAACAGCTCCCAGCACAACCAGTCGCGCAAGGCGCACAGGAACGGGTATTTATCTCGAATTTCCGTCATTGGCGATGTCGCTGACTCCCGCGCAGTATCAAGAAGCCCAAGACTTCTCGTTACCCCTCCCTCAAGGGTACCGACCCCAAGTTCCGACGAAACCATCGACATGCTCTTCACGGCAACATGAAGGCTCTGGTACGCCCTTACCTCGATTCAACGGCATGTGATCATTATACAGGCGGCTAACAACTGTACAGAAGGAGGCTAAGGAGGGCAAGCGCGAGACTGTCTAAGAAATCGGTCAAGGATAACGGAGGCGTCAATTTGGAGCATTCGTATTGCTCGGTTACGGCACACACACGATAGAACCTACGCAAATGAACGATGGAAATACCATGCGGTTAGCCCGACGAAAAGATGGTGGATGCCGATACGTCTCGGCGGATAACGCTGTGATGGTCCCGAGTAAAGCATGTTGCTTGGTTTCGAGTAACACAAGGTAGATAACGGAAAAACTTCTGCCTGAACTCCATACCACAACTGCCAGCCTCATCGCTCGAATGAAATTATCTGTGAAATGTTTTCACTCTACCCCACGTAGTGGTTCACCTGTTTGTGTGACTCGCTACGTTGACCATACTCCCTAATCTTGGGCTACGTGATACCCCTGTTTCAATGCTAAATCGCTGTATCAGTTGATCCATCATCCACAGGCATTGTGGCTGTTTGAACCATGTTTATATAGTCTTGAGCATAACGGCAACTGGATGCCTATTTACGCTGCAAATTGTACCAACGCTATCTTGGTGATAACATTCTGATCCCCAGTTGAGAGATCGCTTGAACAACCAATCCTCTTCTGGAGGCTTTATTACTGTTTCTGATGATGACCACTGATAATCGAGTCTTTTGCCACATTCAAAATGCTGAACGCCTCAGGCAACAATACTGATTGGCAAGGATTAATGGTCTCTTTTTTGGTTACCGATAGGTCCGTCGTGGGCCCCTTGGCGAGCGGGCAGTCCCCATTAGGTAAGCCCAGGGGCTGAGGCCTTCGCAGCAGAGGAATACGAACATCTTCTGGTCTCGATCATCCCTCTGTCCTTTGACGACTTCATCGCTCGAGGACGCCGGTCCGTTACTTCATACAGCGGCGGGATTTAATCAGAATTTCTGTTGCCTGCCTGGAAGCAGACTTCGTCCCTTCTTTGCCCACCTGTACGTATTATTTATACTCGGTATGACCCCTTGCCCCCTCAGCCGCTACTCTAAGTCTTCGTACCAAATGGAAAAGCCTCCCAGCTTTCTAATTTGAGTTCTGTCTTTCATAATTATCCCACTAACACCTCTGCAGCGCGGTTCCTCATTTGACAGATAATGTTATAAACATCCTGTCTTACTTCAAGTCTAAGCTCCTTTGAGGTCAGCCGGTCACTGCAGGAGTCGAAAGACGATTCTTGTAACATCTTTGCTTGCCACCGTCACATTCTGCGCACGTCGCCGTTCACGAACAATCCTCTCCCCGAAGATTCCACCCTTCGATAATGCTCAACATGTCTGGAAACCACGTCATCGGAAATAGGAACAGCACGCCCGAGGCTAACAACACCTCAACCTTGCGACCGCCATCCTCGAGGGCCGTTGGTTCCGGGCATTCCCTTCGTGCCTCAGCCGATATGGCATCTCTCTCTGGCCCTTCCTCTTCCAGCCGCATTCGACCGTCCTCCGATTTCTATGGCCAAGCTCAGCAAAATCTTGGCCCGAACAATGCTGAGTCGGACTCTCAGGACAAGATTGCTCAACAGTGGATTGCCGACATTGATCAGTACGAGACGACATTGGAGGAGATGGCTGCTGCTACACTTGATCAGGATTTCAAGGACGAGCTCAGTGCCATTGAGCAATGGTTTCGTGTCCTGAGCGAGGCTGAACGTACTGCCGCTCTATATGCCTTATTGCAGCAGACAACTCAAGTCCAGATTCGCTTCTTCATCCAGGTGCTCCAGCAGATGGGTAAGAACCATCCGATGTCAGGGGTTTTGTCCCCTGCCAACTTCGATAAAGGTATGTTTAACCTGACCCGGGCCACGGTCCATGTCTGACGTACCCATAGACCCAATGTCGAACCGTCTTAGCGATGCTATGAACAAACTGAATGTCGATTCTGCTCGCAATTCTATGGCTCGTAGCTCGGTTATTGCTCCAT
This sequence comes from Fusarium nurragi, assembly GCA_012977755.1. Taxonomy (NCBI): domain Eukaryota; kingdom Fungi; phylum Ascomycota; class Sordariomycetes; order Hypocreales; family Nectriaceae; genus Fusarium; species Fusarium nurragi. The sequence continues at coordinate 5,441 of JAALXI010000182.1, read as the reverse complement.
CGAACAAACGACACTCTGGGCTTGATCCTTCTACCATCAGCGCCATGTTCCCCGATGCTGCAGCTGCCATCGCAACGGAAAAGGCTAAGTTCACTCAACAGACTGGAAATCCGCCCTCATCGAACCGAAACAGTGCCGCTCTCGATCATCGCTCGTCCATAGCTGCTCCATCCATCAGCGCGCCTCAGGAGAGTCGCGATGCTGGAGCTGCTAGTTCTTCGCCTTGGAATAGTGGCGGGAACGCAGACTCGTCCGGCAAAGCACCACCTGGTCAGCCGCCCATGGGTCAGTTCGTGCAGCCTTCACCTTCAGGTGGACTTCGCTCCCCGCATCCACAGTTGTCAAGTAGCAATGCAATCCAGCAAACAACCCTCAATGCCCCCGAGAAGAATACTGCAGATCTGCCGTTACTTTCACCATACAATGCAGGCAGTGGCAACTGGGCTTCCATGGTTAACACGCCCATGACAGGCACCTTCAACACTGGCAATACCGGAGGTAACCAGGCTGATATGATTGCTAACGCCACCGCCATGAAACTTGCGGCTTTGTCTACAGTTAACAACCGATTCGCGCTGGATGATGTTCGCAAATACCGCCGTACCAGGTCTAACGACGGTGCGCCTAACAATGGCCAGCACCCTGTCTCTGCCGGTCCACAGCCTGGGATCAATCTTCCAAACGCCAATGTTGTAATGATAAACGAGCATGGACAGGTGCTCAGCCGTGAACAACTCATGGCTCTCCAGGCACAGCAAACCATTGGATTGGGTGGTCAGCGTTCTCGCCCCAGTTCTCCTGGACTTGCAATGCAGCCTGGACTGCCTCACATGGCCCCATTCACTTCACCGCAGAACAATGGATTCCTCAGTGCATATGATGGATCCTCGCCATTAATGACCGGTGGTATGCAACATGTCAATTTGAGTGGCCTCGGGATGGGTGGCCACGAAGGCTACTTGTCTGACCACTCTGATATGGTTCGTGGGCGATCTCCTCGTGGACGACGAGGCAGCTCCAAACCCCCTGAGGATCCGACCGACCCAACCCTTCTGCAGGACATTCCCAGCTGGCTTCGTAGCCTTCGTCTTCACAAGTATACCGACAACCTCAAAGATATGAAATGGACAGATCTTATCGAGTTGGACGACAAGGCCCTGGAAGACCGTGGCGTGAACGCTCTTGGTGCGCGTCGAAAAATGCTCAAGGTTTTTGAACAGGTCAAGGGTAAGAACATGCCGAGACACAGCCCCCCAGAGCATGCACTGACATGATCACAGAAGCTAAGGCCGATGGAAAACTGAGCTAGAAACACTGTGACCGGGCACGCATATATATAGACCTACAAAAATACGATGTGGTGGCTCGTTTCTTCACGCACGGTGCCGAACATGATGTGCAACATCAAGGACTCAGTTCACCACGATGCGAAAAGAAGGAAGTCGACTTGGGTCCCCAACTCCTCCTTGAGTGTGGAAATCGCGAGTTTTTAGCAGACTATGTAGTCGATAGGAATGTCTTATGCTATTTTGTAATTATGAGATGCAATTGCTTCATTCAAGTCAACTCTGGTATTGTGCAGCTGTGGATCATGGCACACTTTCTACATGAATGGGAATTTTTGACTGCATCGAAGTGAACGCGGTGGTTAAGTCAAGTAAATTATGTCCTTTGTTACTGCCCTTGCCCAAAGCTCACTTGATTTGAGGAAGTGAATGTCTCGTTGGCTTGTTTGTGTTTGAGATGCGTGTCATTTGCCATTGATAGTTTGGTCGAAGGCTTGAAGTCAGTGCATATTTAAGTTGTATCCAGTGGCACGTCAATACTATTATTACATTAGGTTGACACAACTGCCCATATCTGTAGTAAGTAGGTCTGAGTATGAGTACATTGTACCAATGCGGAATCGTTCTTCTTCTCTTGCATAAGGTTATGGCTTAGAACAAGTTTGACAAGAAGAGAAGCACTCTCAAAGCTGCCGATTTTCAAGATTTTTTATGACGGTTGAAAGCCTTGTACTTCTTAATATGACTAGGAGTCTAGAGCCATTCTCTAGAGAGGTACAAGAATCTACCTGCTACTTAGCCCCCAGCATAATTCTCCCGCAGAGACCAGATCAGTGACTACTCTCATCTGCTGCTCGGAGCTCACATCGATTGACGTCACGTGCTTTCTCCATGAGCCACTCTTGCGCCACATCATCAACCACAATCGATGAACATTGCCATCTCTACAAGAGCATCAAAATATTTCTCACTTTGAACTCGAGATCGCTCATAGAGTGGCATAATGTCGGAGGATCACGAGCCAGACTTGACGGAAAGGTTGTTACCCGATCACACAATTGAGTTCTATGTACTGATTGAAACAGGCAGCAGGAGGATGCTTCAGATGCAGATTCTGACCTAGAAGAGCTTGAAGGCGATATCGCTAAATTTGACGAGTCTGTACGAGCATTTATAGCTGGGCAACGTGGTGAGGTTGTCCCGTTACCTGCAACTCGTGGAGGGCCACGAGGAAAGGGAGCTCGAGGTCCACGAAAGGCAGCCAAACCACGAGGAGACATCACAGCACGATTATCCAAGGTAAACCAAGCTTTTCTCGGAGGCGACTATTCTTCAGCACTGGACCTCGTATTTGAAGTCATCAGAATCAACGCAGAAACACACCAAGCATGGACAACGCTATCGTCTATTTTCCGAGAGCAGGGTGATATGAGCAAGTCGCTGTCGGCGATGGTCTATGCTGCACACCTCCGCCCAAAAGACGTAAATGGTTGGCTTCAATGCGCGTCATTTGCCCTGGAAAGTATCGGTGACGACGAAGCCGGAAATCTCAATACCGCAAGACTTTGCTACTCTGCTGCTCTACGGGCCGATCACACAAACCTGGACGCTAGGCTGGGTAAGGGTTTGGTGTGTCATAGACAGGGTCATCTTGCTGCTGCCATCTCTGACTACAAATTCGTTCTGGAGCATCGCCCTTACGACCTCGAGATTGTCAGAAAGCTTGCAGAAGCTTGTGTTGATAACAAGCAAGCGGAGGCGGCCGTCCCAAGTGCAATTGCAGCCTATAAGCGCTTCTTCGATCATGAGAAGACCAGGCCCATTATTGAGATGGTGGAATCTCTGTGGCACGATATCGGAATCTATGTGGAGCTCTTTGCATCAACAGGCCGCTATCAGGATGCCATTCAAGAATCGAAGTCGTTATCCAGGTGGCTTTTGGGTCGAGGTGACGAACAGTACTGGGATGAATGGAACTCAGACGACCGTGAGTGGGACATGGACGACGAAAGACGGGCATGTGTTCCAGATTTCACTGCTGGAGCCTGGAGTCCCGACCTTTACGGTCGATCATTTCCTTGGGACCTTCGCGCTCGACTGGCGATCTACAGGTTCCGGCTAGGCGATGAAGAAGAAGCAATGGTAAGATGACGAACTATTACAACTGGGCGTTACTAAAAATCCTGCAACAGAAACACTTGCTGTGGTTTGACCCGGAATCTATTCATACGAGAGAATTTGCCAGCGACTTCCCGTTTTTGACGTTCGACCTTGCCGAAGAGTTGGCTCACCGTGGCCATACACCGGTGGCAATCTCCTACTACCAGATACTTCGCGACTTGCCTGGCGACGCCGATGCGACCATTCTGTTGCAACTGGGGCGATGCCATTCTGCGGTAGGAGAGAATCCGACAGCTGAAGAGTATTTTCTCGCTGCCATTGACGCAGACGAAGACAACATTGATGCCCGTATCGAACTGGCTAATATGTATGAGAAGGCCAGAGAAGAGGAAGAAGCTCTCATTTTGGCAGCTGAGGCAATGGCCCTCCGGGAAGCCCGGGATCAAAATCTCGAGGTGAACCAAGACTCAAGCACAGATCCTGAACAGCCCAGCCGCCGGGCTCCGAGACGGGTTCAAGCTGTTCCTCGAAGGACGGATGCTTTTGGAAAGCGGCTCATCCCACGACGGTACCGACCCAAGCGACTGGCTGGTGCTGACAAGCGTCGACAAGAGGAGCAAGCTCGCGCTGTGAAACTGACTGAACAATACGAGATTGTTCAAGATTTAAGGAAGAAAATTAAAGAAGGGCGCCAGGATCTGATTCCGGTATGGATGTCATCTTCGAAAGAGCTTGTGGACGACTTCCGGTCAATCAAGAAGTTCTATACCTGGGATAAGTACTTGCACTTCCTTGGTCCAAAAGGTCATGTGCAACAACAAGAAGCAGACAAACCGCAAACCGAGCTTTCACAGATGTATGAGAGGTTGGCAAGGAGTGAGTGATATCAGGGAGAGTAGTGCTTAACTTGCTAACAGCATTTCATAGCTCTTGCTCCACAACCTGGCAACGAAGGTCGAGAAGCTGGGACCACGGAGGTCGATGCACATCAGGGAATTTCGTTCAATAACTGGCTTGACCTATTTCTCGATTATGCTATCGGGCTTGCTATCGCACACCGACGTGATGAAGCGTATCAGGTGTGTGAAGCTGCTCGAGATTCGACAGCATTTCAGGCCCCAGAGCACGGCTTTATCATCTATGTTGCTTGGAGTGGTACGTCAATCACAGTACTGTTTATCGTTGTTGCTAATTAAACTAGTTTGCGCCATATACACGAGCGATGAGGAGAGGTGCATAGCAACAGCTCGCCAATTGATGCGCGATGGCGCAACATCAGACTCATATCGGATGTTTGCTCTCTTGTCGAATCTTTGCCAATCTCCCGTTTCATGGTACACATCAGGACCTGCTCAGAAGTATATCCTTCGCCAGATTAAAGCCATGGATGACGCATACACAGAAAACGATTCTGGTACTAGCTTGACCGAGATTAGAGAACCGGCGTTAGACGCTTGTGTTCTTATGCTATATGGCCACATTTTGTTTACGTCGACAAGTTACACTTATGCTTTAGGTATGAGAACTGTTCGGTGGAAGGCAATCATGCTGACATGTTCATAGGTTACTTTTTGCGATCGCAAGCTTTGGACCCTGGCAATCCCATGGTGAATCTAAGTCTGGGACTAGCTTATGTTCATTATGGCCTTAAGCGTCAATCAACCAACCGTCAATATCTGTTACTGCAAGGGCAGTCTTATTTGTCGCGATACGCTAAGCTCGGGTCATTGGAACCTGCGAACAATTTCAGTAAAGCAGAGGCATACTACAATATAGGCCGCCTGTTCCATCTCCTGGGCATTAACAACCTCGCTTTTGAGTATTATTCAAGGGCAAAAGAAGCCGCTTTAAGCTGCCCAGAACATATAAAAGAGAAGAGAGGACTGGAGGTTATAGTATTAACTAATAAGTTAATATTACTAGTAGTAAACCAGAATAACCTTAAGGCATTAGCTTTATTAAAAGCTAAATTAAGACTTTAATAATAATTAATTTATAGAATTTAATTTATACTTAATTAATTACTTTTATATA